>JACEVL010000270.1:162500-447369 GCA_020284085.1 Aporrectodea caliginosa | reverse complement strand
GGACAATGGATGCCATGGTAGAGAGAGAGAACAGATCTGCGAATAACCCTGAGACGCCGTAGGTGAAAGTAAGAGGATCATGTAAGGTTGGTTACATGAGCAGAAAAAGTGAAAGCGCTGTCCAAAGTGACACCAAGGTCACACACACAAGTAGAGAACGTAAAATTGGGAAAGTTTTCAGAGAGAAGCGAAAAGTCAATTTTCAGAAGTTGTTGGGGTGTGCCAAGCCAAATAAGTTGAGTTTGGAAGAGTTTAGCGAAAGGCGATTGGAAGACATCCACAAATGCAAGTCATGGGAAAGAGCTCCAATACGGCGAGCTAAAGTGAGTTGAGTAGACGCAGGACCATGAACATATGCCCTGAACGTCATCAGCAAAAAGGTGACCAGTAGCAGAGTAATTTGTAAACAAAGAGGTAATATCAGCCGTGTACAAAATGAAAAGAAGGGGTCCAAGGACTGATTCCTGAGGAACTCCTAGAAGGACAGGCACCCAGTTAGACCTGGAATTACCAGCTATAACCATTTGGGTGCGACCAGACAGGTAGGATTGAAGCCAGAGAAGAGGGACTCCCTTAAGACCATAGGAGGATTCAAGGCGTTGGAGCAGAATATCGTGATCCACCATGTCGAAGGCTGCTGAGACATCAAAAAGTGCAAGAAGGGTGACCTGAGCCTTATCAATAGCTGAGTAGATGTCAGCTAGCATAGAGAGCAGGGCTGTTTCAGTTGAGTGGAAACCCCATGAAACCAGATTGGTGTGAGGGGAGAAGGCCTGAAGACTTAAGGTAAGGAAGAATCTGAATTGAAACCAGACGTTCAAGGGTTTTTGAAAGAAAAGACAGGTTAGAAATAGGCCGATAATTTTTGCAGTCGTTTGGGTCCAGATTAGTTTTCTTAAGTGCCGGGAAAACCAAAGCACGTTTTTGGGAAGCAGGAATGCAGCCCTCAGCAAGCGATCTATTGAAGAGATAGAGAAAGAAAGGGTGCAAGATCATCAAGTATGTCAATAATAATAAATGGAGGGAGTGGGTCTAGTTCACATGATCTAAGATTAACACCCGAGAAAACTGTTCTTAGATCAGCGTCCGTAATAGGCTTAAAGCCAACGAACTCGGAAGATGTAGATGAGAACACCGGAGGTGTAGCATCAGCTGTAGCGGCACGGAGAGAGTTTGTCTTCGTGTTCAGCATGTCAAGAAACTCATCAGCAGTGAAGGCTGGAGTCTCGAGCGGACGAGACGGCCGACCAAGAAGCCCCGAGATGGAAGACCATAGACGCCGTGGGTTTTTTTCGTTACGCGAGACAAGGTTCTCCCAGTAAGCGGCCTCTTTGTGATGGTATAGCCGGTGAAGGCATCGAAGTTGAGTAGTCCATATCAACCGATCACTGGGATCCTTGGATCTCCGATAACGTCGCTCAGCACAGCGAGACTCTGCGTAGTTTTTGTTTAACGACGCTGTGTCGCCATCTTCATAATCTAGGTTACGGAATGCCACCACTCGATTGAAAAGCAGTTTTTCGTTGTTTATCAACATTGACTCTTCTTTAAAGAGAAGACGCAGACCATCATGGCGATTTAATAGTAGTTTCAGTTTAACGACACTGTGTGATAATAAACACCATTAGCGCCGACCTCCTCCTTTATCCAGGCTTGGGACTGGTCCTGGACATAGTACAATCAGTGGCACAGTTAGTGACCAAGTTTTATGCAGTTGCTAAATTTATTGATTAGAGAGATAGCTTGTTAAAGGTGCTTAATACGAGCACTGTATCACTTGTTGTTCTGCGATACCGTGTTGGAGCCAAAGCCAACTACATCGACCTTTAACTTATTTTCTATTAAGACATGTTTCTATCCACGTCTATAGTTCCTTTTTAACGACGCTGCGTCATAAGAGAGAAAATCAGCTGTGTCCTCTTTAACCAAGGCTTCAGACTAGCACCACCCGAATATACTGCAGGGGCCGAGACTCTCTTTTCCGTTTGAGTAGTTTATCGACGCTGTGTCACGGAGTAAATGATCCATATTAATTACCAAGTTTTCAGACTGGCACCACACGATGCTGGGAAGTTTTTCCGTTGTTCATTAGCAATTTTTTGACGTAGAGATTTACCTTACGATTTGCAAGTCATTCAGCATTATAGCAATAACGCTTGCGCCTTATTTATATAAATGGAAGAGAGCTTGTTAAAGGTGTTTAAGACGAGCACTGTTTAATCCGTTGTTCATCGACGTCTTGTGGGCGCAAAGGCCAATATTATTATGTCGATTACTCGTTGGATTATGGTATAAGTAGATGTAGTTCCATCCTTAGTGGTAGTTTCTGTGTAGCGATTCTTCGTCATTGGAGAGAAATATCATCAAGCTTTTTTTGCGATCTAGCGATTAAACGCTTTTGCTGAATTTATAGCATCGGACGAATGCGTGTTGAAGGTGTTTAAGAAGAGCACTGTATTATCAATAGTTTGCGACATCTTAAAATAAAAAAATAAAAAATAAATAAATAATATTCTTTATTGAAACAATCCGAATGACAAACCGCAACGGTTACAGTGAACAATTATGAAATTGAATAATTCACAAGAACACAAATGACAGAAGACATAACTCTTAACTACTAACAGAACAGACAGCCTGCAATACACGGCGCTAATAGCAGCCTACAAAGCATGTCCGCCTACGAGTCTCGATCTCGGTACCTCTCGCTCTCTATGCCAGTGTGTCATCCAATGCGCTATCTTGTGAAAGTTGTGACTGGCAGGGTTTATTATTATCATATGATCGAATTATATATATATTTGCTTAGGCAGGGATAGTATCTGTTTAACGACTCTGTGTCTTGACGACAATCATTGGCGTCCCCTCCTCCTTTATTCCAGCCTTCGGACTGGCGCCATGCAATGTTAAGCAGTTCTTCTGTTGTTTATCAACAGCTTGCTTTCTGCCTCCAGTGGACTTTCAGAGCCATCTACGAGATTCATTCGAAAGTTATGATGTTATCTGCTCAGGGAACTAGCTACTAGAAGATGGAAAATATCGGTCAAATTATCAAAGTATTTTTGTGTACGAAATTAAATCCTGTAGCAGGTAAATGAGAATTTAATAATAAAATATAGCAGCGAAGCAAATAATGGATATATCGAGAAAGAAGTAAAAACTCTCATACTGAATTCCCAGAATAGTATTCATCAACCACTCAGCTATTCGAGAAGTCCAATGGTTCTCAGCTCGAATGCGCAAGTTGGTGATTCTAGTTTTATAAAGACTTTCGCCGTGTGGGTATGGTCACGTGGTACATCCGCAAAGCAATCTGGCAGAAACGATCTTAAATGGCCCCTACCCCGGTACCATGGGCCAGAGACCTGTCGGGAAGATAGATTGCTTCGGACTGAAACGCAGATAACTGTATGCGCATGCCCCGCTCCTACCAAGGCAAAGTAGGGCCTACCACCCACATTACATACAAAACCATGTAGGTATAGCCAAGTGTCTCCTCTATAGCGCCACAATACTTCGTAGTTTCTGTTTAACGACGCTGTGACATTATAAGGGTGAATCACGTCGCTCTCCTCCTAAACTCAGGATTGGCATCACTCGATGGTAGGCAGTTTTTCCGCTGTTTATCGTCAGCTTGTAAGCGCCAAGAGCCGCTAATACCAACCTTACCCGATCAGAAAAAGGCTTCTATTATATGCGGCCGACTGGATCCACAGTTTAAAGGCAGAGATTATTTTTTTGTATAATACAACTTAAAACAAAACGGCCGACTAACGCATTTCTTGGAATTAAAGCTTAATAGAATGCGTGATATACCCGAGGCACCAGAGGGGGGGGGGTGGCAGTGTCTATTATTACCATATCCTCGAATTATAATATTATCTTTGCTTAGGCAGGAGCAGTATCTGTTTAACGACGCTGTGTCTTGACGACAATGATTGGCGTCGCCCTCCTCCTTTATTCCAGCCTTCGGACTGGCGCCACGCAATGTTGAACACTTCTTCCGTTGTTTATCAACAGCTTGTTTGCTGCCTCCATGGGGCTTTAAAGTCGACCTTATTCTATGCGGATAAAATTTTGGTCATGATCTGGCAAGTTTTTCTTTTTATCCAGTTTAACGTCGTCGTATGACATCAAAGGCCGTTGACGACAATACAGAAAATATATAATACAATCGGAACCAGAAACTTAAACCATCCGAACGACACCATTAAAGGATGCTATAAGTTTCTGGTTCTGTTTGTATTATTATTTTCTGCATTGTCGTCAACGGACTTTGATGTCATAAGACGACGTTAAACTGTGGATGAAAAGGAAAAAATCTGGGGAGTAAACGGATATTTTGAATTTATAAAAGGAGAAGAACAGTGAGTTAAAGGTGTCTAAGACGAAGTCTGTATTAACCATTGTTTCGTAACATTAGTGGCTGCAATGGCGAATTACGTCGATCCCTCATAACGTGATATTTTATTTAGACATAATATTTCCATCCGTAGGGGTAGTTTATGTTTAACGAAGCTGATTCTAAGGCAGTAAGGAATTATAAGTGAAGGACTTGCTCAATATCCCTACACAGTTAGATGTCTAATGGAAAAAGACTCATATCTGTACCCTCCGCTTTACAAGTCGAGTGATCTTACCAATGGGCTACCATGTAACACAGTAGTAGCAGTGGTAGTAGTATCAACAGTAGCAGTAGTAACAATAGTTGTGCTATTTTTAACGCCGCTCTATTGACGAGGCATCGAACTTCTATCGTTTGTTGCGATTTGCGTTCAATCGGTCAACCTACATGAACAAAACACTTAACGCATTATTCACTTCATTATCATTAGCCTCCTACTGTTGTGACTTCTATTGCGCCGGTATCATAATTCACTGTCATAATTAATAAGCTGCTCGGTTTATTGGCGACATTCCAAAGTTTGCCCATATCTCAGGCTATATTCGGGATGCCCTTCACTGTCTCCCTATCCAATAGCGGGTACACTTCAAAATCCTTTCCCTCATGCGTAACTGCCTTGTTGGGGCGGCCCCAACCTACCTAAGGTCTTCTTGCACCTTTGTCTCCTCCTTACCTGCGAGGGCCTCTTTGCGATCTTTGACTCGTAGCTTTAAGGTTGTCCCTCGCATGCGCTCTGTTACGGCCCACTCTAGGTGCTTTGCCCATGTTGGCCCATCAGCTTGGAACTCTCTTCCCCAGTCTCTTCGCCTTGAGTTACTAGCCCTCTCACCTCTCAATGGTAAACGCCTTAAGACTTTCCTGTACCGTGACGCAGGCACTGAAGCAGGTCGAGAGCGCTGCTGATTTGTGAGCGACGCTATATAAATGTTCGATTACAATTACAATTACAAAATTACACAAGGCATTAGTCAATGGTCTCTTCTGTAACGAATCTAGGCCTATAATCGTCCAACTGAAAGCTTTTCGAAAGTTATAATATTATCTGCTCAGGGAACTAGCTACTAGAGGAAGGAAACTACTCGGTCAAAATATTAAAGTAGGGTATTTTAATGTATCAAATTAAATCCAGTAACAGGTAAATGAAATTGTAAAAATAAAATAATTATAGCTGCAAACCCATAATAAACATACCGAGAATGAAGTACAACTCTTATACTGAATTATTCACAAAATAATATATCAACCACGCAGCTATTCGAGAAATCTAATAGTTCCCACCTCGAATGCGTAAGTTGGTTATTCTAGGTTTACGAAGACTTTTTCGGCGCATGGGTGTGGTCACGTGGTACATGCGGGCCTCCAAACTCTGGTACAAAGCAATCAGATAGAAACGACCGAAAATGGCCCCTACCCCAGAACCATGGTCCAGGGACCTGTCGGAAAGATAGATTGCTTCGTATTGAAACGAAGATAACTTAATGCACTTGCACCACGCCTACCAAGGAAGAGTAGGGCCTACCATCCACATTTCATACCAAACCGTTTAGTTATCGGCTGGTGTCTCCTCTAACCACGCAGCTATTCGCAGCTACCCCTACACCACGCGGTGGTGTAGGGGTATGTTCTGTGCCTTGCAGCCGGAGGGTTGCGGGTTCGAATCCACCTCAAGCCGGAGCGTACGGATCCTGGGCAAGTCCTTCACTCGCAATTGCTCATGCGCTTCGGCGTGAAACTCCGATTCAGTGTCCGCGCTGTAGTCGGGAGCGCCTCTGAGTAGAAAACTTAAAGGGGCGTTAAACAAGTGCTCATACATACATACATACATACATACATAAATACATACATACGCACATACATACATACATACATACATACATACATACATACATACATACATACATACATACATACATACATACATACATACATACATACATACATACATACATACATACATACATACATACATACATACATACATACATACATACATACATACATACATACATACATACATACATACATACATACATACATACATACATACATACATACATACATACATGCATACATACATACATACATACATACATACATACATACATACATACATACATACATACATATATAGTCCATACATACATACATACATACATACATACATACATACATACATACATACATACATACATACATACATACATACATACATACATACATACATACATACATACATACATACATACATACATACATACATACGTACATACATAGTACATACATACATACATACTAAAGCGCCATAAGGTTTCAATGGAAATGAAAGTCGTACATTGCAGGGCATTTCGCAGTTTCTGTTTTAAGGAGCTGTGTCATAATGAGGGTGATTGACGCTGCCCTCTTCCTAAACTCAGGCTTAGTAGCAGAACCACTTGATGGTTACCAGTTTTCCATTGTTTATCAACAGCTTGTGGCCGTCAACACCGCTAACGTTGACCTTTCCCGATGATAATAAGCTCCATTTACCTGCAGTTGAAGAAAAGCATTGCCTGAATTTATAGGTTTTTATAATGCGTGGGGTAAAGGTGTTTAAGATAACAACTGTATCGCTATTATTGTTATTTAGTCGACTCATCACAAATCTACCGAGATTAACCAATTGCTGAATTTATTGCATCGGAAGACACCTTGTTAAAGGTGTCTAAGTTGAGCACTGCATTATCCATTGTTTAGCTACATCTTAAAAAATATATTTTCGTTTATTCAACAATCCGGTTGACACACCGCAACCGGTTACAGTGTACACTGTACAATTATGCAATTCACAAGACACAAATCTTAACTACTAACAGAACAGACAGCCTGCAAACACAAAGCATATCCGCCCAACGGGGGCTCGAACTCGGTACCTCTCGGTCACTTTGCCAGATGTTATCCAATGCGCCACGGGCTTGTGGTTCAATTACACTAACTTTACTTATATTCTAATTAGACATAATTCCATTCGTAGCTACAGTTCCTGTCTAGCGACTCAGTGTCACAAGAGAGATAATTAATCAGCGTGGCCCTCCTTGATACAGGCTGGGTCTGGCAACACCCGAGTATGCCGCAATGGCCGTGATTTTTTACCTAGTTTGTGACTGATCCTCCCACTAATGACCTGATTACGACTTGGTTTTGGTGCGCCATCTGTTGATGTCTTGCGCATTAGACACCGGTGCCATGGAAGTTTTTTTATTTAATAACAGTAATAATCCATCTCAAAATCGGGATATAGCTATTTGTTTACCACTGGTGTGAAGTAATGCTGAATTGAATGGACGCTGCTTGTTAACGGTATGAACATGTACGGCACTCAGTCATAAATCGAACAAAAAACTTAACGCCTAATGCACTTCTGCACTGGTAGCATTCTAATGTAATGACTCATATATAGTCCCGGTATGACATTGCACAAAAACTCGATCGACGGTCGCTTCAAAGGAAATGGAAGTTGAGAGTAGTAAGACATTTCGTAGTTTCTGTAAAACGACGCAATGTCGCCCTCTTAATAATCTAGATTACAGAATGCCACCACTCGATGGTAGGCAGTTTTTCGTTGTTTATCAACATTTAATGGCTTCCAATGGCCGTTTACGGTGACTCTTCTTTACTGGGACGAGATAGTATCCTGGCGATTAAATGCATTTGCTGCATTCATCGCGTCGAAGGATAGCTTGTTAAAGGTGTTTAAGTTTAGCACTGTATCATTAATTGTTTAGCGATACCTTGAGGCTGTCAAACCAATTACGTTGAATTTAACTTATCTACTAATTAGACATATTTCTGTCCGTAGCTGCTGTTCCTGTTTAACGACTCTGCGTCATAAGAGAGATATTCAGTGTCGCACTCTTTTACCAAGGCTTCACAGCGTCATTGAGTATTATACAGCAGCTACAGTGATGTATGTTATGTACGCTACAATAATAATAATAATAATAATAATAATAATAATAATAATAATAATAATAATAATAATAATAATAATAATAATAATAATAATAATAATAATAATAATATCTTTTCTTTAACGAAGCGCTTGACAAACGCATTGCGCTGTACATTTACATGTTATGACAATTAAACAATTCACAAGAACACAAATGACAGAAGACATAAATCTTAACTACTAACAGAACAGACCGCCTGCAATACACTGCAATACACGGCGCTAATAGCAGCCTACAAAGCATGTTCGCCTACGGATCTCGATCTCGGTACCTCTCGCTCTCTATGCCAGTGTGTTATCCAATATCGCTATACCCCCCATAATAATAATAATAATAATAATAATAATAATAATAATAATAATAATAATAATAATAATAATAATAATAATAATAATAATAATAATAATAATAATAATAATAATAATAATAATAATAATAATAGCCATCTGCTTCTCTTCGACATTACCCATGCTAGATTGTTCATAATAATATTAATAATAATAATAATAATAACCGTTCCAGACTTTTATCATTTTAATTAATATTGAAGTCCCTGAGGGATCATGTTTGCCTCGGGGCAAAAAAAAAATAATAATAATATTAATAATAATAATAATAATAAAAATAATAAAAATTAAACAGGGAACCGACTGGCCTCGCCCGATTGGATGGGAAAAGACCAGATGGCCAAACCCTGATTCCATGGAACAACGGGCGTTCCCTGATTTGAGATGTCACAATTGTAGACACTTTTGCGCCGTCGTACTTGGTCGAGACAGCTGTAGCAGCGGGAGGAGCGGCGGAAATAGCCGCGACTAGAAAGAAGAACAAATACGAGGAGCTTCAAACAAGATACCTTTTTACTCCAATCGCGATAGAGACGATGGGACCTTTGGACCAGGAGGGCCTGGCTTTCATCAAGGAACTCGGCAGACGGTTGACCAGAACAACGGAAGATCCACAAGAAACCTTCTTCCTTTTTCAAAAGATCTCTGTTACTGTCCAGCGATTCAACGCTGTCGCATGCCTTGCTACAATGGGGCCCTAGAACTCTGATCTTAGAGGAACAATAACCGTTTTATAATAATAATAATAATAATAATAATAATAATAATAATAATAATAATAATAATAATAATAATAATAATAATAATAATAATAATAATAATAATAATAATAATATCTTTTCTTTAATGAAGCGCCTGACAAACGCACTGCGCTGTACATTTACATGTTATGACAATTAAACAATTCACAAGAACACAAATGACAGAAGATATAAATCTTAACTACTAACAGAACAGACAGCCTGCAATATTTATCTTTGTAGCAACTCTTCGTCATTATTTATCGACGTTGTCTCACAGAGTACAGGATCAGCGCCACTCTCCTATTTCTAAAGGTTTCCGACTGGCACAGCAAGATGGTGGGCAGGTTTTCCGTTGTTTATTAACAACTTTTGGCCACAAAGGCCCATTGACGTAAAATTTACGCTACGAGCTGCGAATTCGGTCTAACATTCTACCGATGCCTTTTTACTGTTTAACAATCACTGTGTGGTAACATAGACCATTAGCATCGGCATCGCCCTCCTTCATCCAAGTTTTAGATTAATGACAGTATGGATTCTGTGTTAAAGGTGTGAAAAAGTACGGATTCATTTATGTACACTAAGCAACTTCTACAATTCTATGATAAAGCTTGGATTCATAATGACACTGATTACCGCCGCCCTCCTTTTTAATACTGGCTTCGAACTGGCACCACTCCATGAGAGGCAGGTTTTATTATTTGTTTATCAACATCTTTTGACCGCCTTGGGCCGTTTACGTCGATTCTATGCTTCTGGATATGATAGTCCAGTCATTAAACAACAATTTTTCATGGAGGTTCAACAAAATTTTTCCAAAAGGTTTCTCGATGGGTTTCACCTCTTTGATATGTCTACGTTAAAAGAAAAAAAAGTTTCCCAAAATATGACATGGGGAACTATGTGAAAATGAGTGAAATCCAAGATGGCCGCCGTCAAAATTCATATCAGTCACCTGGAAATATATAGTGAGATACGGAAGCTGAAAAATACTTCACATATGGCAACCAATTAGCCCCTTTGGTTCCAGATAGTACATGGGTTGACGAGTCTAAAAAGCCCGGGACACAAATTTCGACGGCCCTCTAGTCGGCTGTGGCAGCCATTTTACAAAATGGCCGACCGAAATACATATTGTTCAATATCTCAGCTTATCCTTCTCTTAGAATCGTGATTTTGGTGTCTAAACATACATATTTAGAGGCAAGGATTCCATTGGAGCTAATTGCAAACACTTATCTGCACGAAATTGGCAGCCATTTTCCAAAATGGCCGACCGAAATACATATTGTTCAATATCTCAGTTTCTCCTTCTCTTAGAAGCGTGATTTTGGTGTCTAAACATACATATTTCGAAGCAAGGATTCCATTGGAGCTAATTGCAAACACTTATCTGCACGAGATTGGCAGCCATTTTCCAAAATGGCCGACCGAAATTAAACTTTGTCAATATCTCAGCTTCTAATTAACTTATAATCGTGATCTTGGTGTCCAAACATACATATTTCGGGGCAAGGATTCCAACAGCGCTAATTACAAACACTTATCTACACGAAATTGGCAGCCATTTTCCAAAATGGCCGACCGAAATTAAAATTTGTCAAGATCTCAGCTTCTAATTAACTTATAATTGTGATCTTGGTGTCCAAATATACATATTTCGGGGCAAGGATTCAAACAGAGCTAATTACAAACACTTATCTACACAAAATTGGCAGCGATTTTCCAAAATATGACATGGGGAACTATGTGAAACTGGGTCAAATCCAAGATGGCAGCCGTCAAAATCACCCAAACCTGGGAAAATTTGTATACATGTGACCAGTCAAGCTGAAAACCTTTATTCAATATATACAAACGCAAATCAGCGGTTGTTCAGTTTTAAAATGTCCAAAAAGTAAATAACAGTACATTGTAAATCTATGCACTAAGTAAATTTCTCGGCATTTCTTTTAAAATCTTGCAAACCATTTTTCTCAAAAACCTGACGTGATACAAAAATTCTGAGAACACCACTGGATTCAGCGTGCCAAAATCTATATAGAACAGCTAAAGTTTGTTGGGAAGCAAAGAAAAGTTAAAATTTGTTGTCCAGTGAAATCTATGCACTAAGTAACTTTCTGGGCATTTCTTTTAAAATCTTGCAAACCATTTTTCTCAAAAACCTGACGTGATACAAAAATTCTGAGAACACCACTGGATTCAGCGTGCCAAAATCTATATAGAACAGCTAAAGTTTTTTAGGAAGCAAAAAAAGTTAAAATTTGTTGTCCAGTGAAATCTATGCACTAAAAGTAAATTTCTGGGCATTTCTTTTAAAATCTTGCAAACTATTTTTCTCAAAAACCTTACGTGGTAAAAATATTCCGAGAACACCACTGGATTCAGCGTGCCAAAATCTATATAGAACAGCTAAAGTTTTTTAGGAAGCAAAAAAAGTTAAAATTTGTTGTCCAGTGAAATCTATGCACTAAGTAACTTTCTGGGCATTTCTTTTAAAATCTTGCAAACCATTTTTCTCAAAAACCTGACGTGATACAAAAATTCTGAGAACACCACTGGATTCAGCGTGCCAAAATCTATATAGAACAGCTAAAGTTTTTTAGGAAGCAAAAAAAGTTAAAATTTGTTGTCCAGTGAAATCTATGCACTAAAAGTAAATTTCTGGGCATTTCTTTTAAAATCTTGCAAACTATTTTTCTCAAAAACCTTACGTGGTAAAAATATTCCGAGAACACCACTGGATTCAGCGTGCCAAAATCTATATAGAACAGCTAAAGTTTTTAGGAAGCAAAAAAAGTTAAAATTTGTTGTCCAGTGAAATCTATGCACTAAGTAACTTTCTGGGCATTTCTTTTAAAATCTTGCAAACCATTTTTCTCAAAAACCTGACGTGATACAAAAATTCTGAGAACACCACTGGATTCAGCGTGCCAAAATCTATATAGAACAGCTAAAGTTTTTTAGGAAGCAAAAAAAGTTAAAATTTGTTGTCCAGTGAAATCTATGCACTAAAAGTAAATTTCTGGGCATTTCTTTTAAAATCTTGCAAACTATTTTTCTCAAAAACCTTACGTGGTAAAAATATTCCGAGAACACCACTGGATTCAGCGTGCCAAAATCTATATAGAACAGCTAAAGTTTTTTAGGAAGCAAAAAAAAAGTTAAAATTTGTTGTCCAGTGAAATCTATGCACTAAGTAACTTTCTGGGCATTTCTTTTAAAATCTTGCAAACCATTTTTCTCAAAAACCTGACGTGATACAAAAATTCTGAGAACACCACTGGATTCAGCGTGCCAAAATCTATATAGAACAGCTAAAGTTTTTTAGGCAGCAAAAAAAAAGTTAAAATTTGTTGTCCAGTGGAATAGTCTGTCGATACTAATTTCCAAGATGGCAGCCAAGATGGCCGCCAAACACAAATATGCATATTTCAGCTCATAGGTAAGTTATAATGACAAATGAACTCTCCACTTTCGTAGTTCCGAGGTCAGGAAATTCATTTATCGTAGTGAGAATAGTCTATTCATATTACTTTCAGGATGGCGGCCAAGATGGCCGCCAAACACAGATATATGCATATTTCAGCTCATAGGTAGGCTACAATGACAAATGAACTCTCCACTTTTCGTAGTTCCGAGGTCAGGGAATTCATTTATCGTAGTGAGAATAGTCTGTAGATACTAATTTTCGAAGATGGCGGCCAAGATGGCCGCCAAAACACAAAAATATACATATTTCCGCTCATAGGTATTCTACAATGACAAATGAACCCTCCACTTTCATAGTTCCGAGGTCAAGGAATCCATTTATCGTGGTGAGAATAGTCTGTCAATACTAATTTCCAAGATGGCCAAGATGGCCGCCAAAACACATAAATATGCATATTTCAGCTCATAGGTAGGCTACAATGACAAATGAACTCTCCACTTTCGTAGTTCCGAGGTCAGGGAATCCATTTATCGTAGTGAGAATAGTCTGTAAATACTAATTTCGAAAGATGGCGGCCAAGATGGCCGCCAAAACAGAAATATATATATTTCCGCTCATAGGTATTTTACAATGACAAATGAACCGTCCACTTTCATAGTTCCGAGGTCAAGGAATCCATTTATCGTAGTGAGAATAGTCTGCCAATACTAATTTCCCTCTTAAGGGATGGCTGCCATCTTGGAAAGTAGCATTGACAGACTATTCTCACTACGATAAATGGATTCCCTGTCCTCAGAACTATGAAAGTGGTGAGTTCATTTGTCACTGTAACTTACCTATGAGCTGAAATATGCATATTTAAGTGTTTGGCGGCCATCTTGGCTGCCATCTTGGAAATTAGTACGACAGACTATTTTCACTACGATACAATGGATTCCTTGACCTCGAAACTATGAAAGTGGAGGGTTCATTTGTCATTGTAGCCTACCTATGAGCTGAAATATGCATATCTTTGTGTTTTGGCGGCCATCTTGGCCGCCATCTTGGAAATTGGTATCGACAGACTATTCTCACTACGATAAATGCATTCCCTGACCTCGGAACTATGGAATTGGAGAGTTCATTTGTCATTGTAGCCTACCTATGAGCTTAAATATGCATATCTCTGTGTTTTTGCGGCCATCTTGGCCGCCATCTTGGAATTTGGTATCGACAGACTATTCTCGCTACGATAAATGCATTCCCTGACCTCGGAACTATGAAAGTGGTGAGTTCATTTGTCACTGTAACTTACCTATGAGCTGAAATATGCATATTTATGTGTTTGGCGGCCATCTTGGCCTCCATCTTGGAAATTAGTGCGACATACTATTTTCACTACGATACAATGGATTCCTTTACCTCGAAACTATGAAAGTGGAGGGTTTATTTGTCATTGTAGCCTACCTATGAGCTGAAATATGCATATCTCTGTGTTTTGGCGGCCATCTTGGCCGCCATCTTAAAAATTGGTATCGACAGACTATTCTCGCTACGATAAATGCATTCCCTGACCTCGTAACTATGAAAGTGGAGAGTTCATTTGTCATTGTAGCCTACCTATGAGCTGAAATATGCATATTTTCGGTGTTTTGGCGGCCATCTTGGCCGCCATCTTGGAAAGTGCACTCCCAAAATTATTGCAACTATTGATATCGAATTCCACGGTAGATTCTGTACTTTATTTTTGATTACAAGTTACTTATGAAAAATATATTTGAAAAAATGCATATTCACCATGAACGAATAAATAACGACGTCGAGGACGAAGAGGGGTAAATTTTTACCCCAGGACACTTTGGACTCAAAAATCTTCTTCCCACAACATGACATTTTCCTGGCTTTCGTGTCAGAATATGTCAGGGGTATTAACTTGTAAACACATGAAACGTCAAATTATAACTGCCTACGGTTGCGCCGCAATCAGCATTCAAACACCCCTGGGGTAATTATTTACCCCTCTTCGTCCTGCGAAGGTTAAACGTTTATAGTTTAATGGCAGTAATAATTTGGTATCCGGACTATTGGTCATAGGACGATTGGTCATAGGACGATTGGTCATAGGACGATTGGTCATAGGACGATCGATCATACGGACGATTGGTCATAGGGCCTATTGCTCATAGGACTATTGGTCATTGGGCCTGTCGGTCATAGGTCCTATCGGCGATGGGACTATCGAAGGCTATCGAAGGCTATCGGAGGCTAAAACAGAGAAGTTTTTAAAACATGAAAAACCATTTACTGGATCATTTACTGTGAAATACGTAATACGAAATACGAACAATACGTAAAGGTCTGGAATTATCCTAATAAGTTTCTTGATTGGCACTGATTGTATTTGTCTAAAAACGATTATATGTCCCTAATTGCTGCTTATTTTGCGTTCGGTGTGTTAAGCTTAACCCTTAAAACTTAGAATGTTCATAACTAACGACTACAACCAAGTAGCCTATTTCGATTTATCAGCGCCATAATATGACCACTAGTCCTATGACCAATAGACCCTATGACCAATCGTCCATATGACCAATCGTCCTATGACCAATCGTCCTATAACCAATCGTCCTATGACCAATCGTCCTATGACCAATTGTCCTAGAACCAATAATTTATTCCAAAACTGGCACGATAATTTGTTTACCACTGTTATGAAGTCATGCTGAGCTGAATGGACAGAGCTTGTTAATATGAAAAAGTACTGTGTCAAAATATAAAAAACTTAACCCTTTTGCCTTTGTGTATAGGTAGCTTGATGGTCGATTGAAAGGAATGAAAATCGAGAATCGTAAAGGTAAATCGTTGTTTCTGCTTATTGACGCTGTTTCATAACGACGGTGATTGCAGTCGACCTCCTCCCTAATCTAGGCTTCGGACTGGCACCACTGAATGGGAGGCAGTTTTCTCGTTTATTGTCAACACCTTGTGTCTGCGAAGGGCCGTTAACGTCGATCCTAGATTGTTTGAGTAAGATCCTATTGATCTGCCGATTTTTTTTTTATTATTCCATGGTTTAACGTCATCGTATGACATCAAAGGCCGTTGACGACAATTCAAAATTATGTACAATACAGTTGAAACAAAATTGATAGAGTTAAAGGCATCTAAACAGTACTTTACAATGTCACTGATATTCATCAATCTGCCGATTAAACGCATTTTTAGTATTTATTGCGTCGGAAGAATGTGTCTTAAAGGTGTCTAAGGCGATCGCTGTTTATCTATTGCTTAGCGACATCTTGTGTTGCGAAGGTCGATTACTTTAATCACTTATTATATCACATCATAATAATTATTATATTCTAATTAGATTCGTCCTTTGTGCAAGCTTCTGTTTAACGACACGGGATTAATTATACGTGCAAATTAAGAACTTCTGATTCCGGTGCACAATGCAATAATAATAATAAGTCTTCCTTTCTTGAAGCAATCTGGTTGACACATCGCAATGTCGATTATGTCGTTCTCTCTCATCACCTTGTATTCCAATTGGACATCATTCCATCCTAAGTGGTTGAGACTGATGGATGCATTGGGGTTGAGACTGATGGATGCATTGGGGTTGAGACTGATGGATGCATTGGGGTTGAGACTGATGGATGCATTGGGGTTGAGACTGATCGGTATTTTGGAGTTGAGATTAGATTGAGTTAGATGTTCATGTCTTTCTATAATAATTGTTGTCTTTGATCGCTTTCTGTCGAAGCATGGCTTCATTTGTCTGCCCAACAGCTTCTGTGTTAGTTCCACTAATGTCTTATTAATCCTTTACGCTCTCGGATTATAATCATTTTCTAACCACTGAATGAGGTCATGCTATAAAACTTAACGGACATTGTTCGGTAACGGTCAGAAAAAGTTAATAAAAATAAAGAAACAAAATACTTTACGCCTAATGCCTTGCTGCATAGGTACCTGGAAAACCTAATTACTGTTGCACCGGTAGCCTTCTAATATAATGACTTATATAGCGCCAGCATCATAATTCACAAAACATCACTCGATGATCGTTTCAAATGAATTGGAAGTCGTGTGTCATAAGGAGGGTGAACCTCCATAACCCGTGCTTCGGGCTACCACAAAGAGATGGTTGGAGTGTGTGTCCTTTTTAACGACTAGCTGTGTGGTAACAAAGACCATTAGCGTCGCCCTCCTCCTTCATCCAGGCTTGGGACTGGCACTGTCAGAAAGCGAACAGTGGCGGAGTTGAGATGGTTGCAAGTTTTTGCTTTGTTTATGACTAATAATTATGTCCCCGCCGACTAAGAGATACATTTCCACGCATTTCTACGAATTATACGCAGTTGCTTTATTATAGTATCTGTAGACTGCGTATTAAAGGTGTTTTAAATATCTCTGTCCCATATTATTAAGCGACACCTTGTTGCTGTCTAAACCGAATACGTCAGCTTCTGACTAAACTAAATTATCTTCTAATTAGAAATATTTCCGTACTTAGTGGACATTTCTGTTTAAAGTTACTGCATCATAGGAGATATAATCAGCGTCGCCCCAGGAAGTTCGGTTTTTCTCTAACGATTGATTGGTTAGTTGGTTTGTTGCTGATTGACGGCACTGTCTTATAACAAAGATAATTATCGCTGCCATCCTTCGTATTCCAGGCAGTCGACTGGTACCTCCGAAAGAAAACAAACTTTTCCGTTATCTAACAAATGCTTCTTGCCTCTAAGGGCTGTCTACGTCGACCATGATAGTATATAGATGATGGAGCGCAATCTGCCTATCTTTTTTTTAATCCACAGTTTAACGTCATCATATGACATCAAAGGCCGTTGACGACAATTCAATATTATGTACAGTACAATTGAAACAAAATTGATAGAGTTAAAGGCATCTAAACAGTACTTTATAATGTCACTAATATTAATTGTTTAGCAGCATAATATTATAGTCAGTTAAGATACTAATGTCAATGTTACTTGTATAAGATAACATACTGTAGGTTGGTCTTTCAGACAAATTATAGGCCTACACTGTTTTGCAGCAATTATCACACAAATCTTTTTTAATGTACAATGAAAAGATTCCTGATAAACAGCAATAATGTACATAAGATTCCAAATCCAGCTATTCAATTATATAACAGCATTGGTTTCAAGTTTACAAAACCTGTAACTATGAAGTTTACAAAACCTGAAATTATTATATGAAATTTATATTTTAATTTTAATTTTCAAACATTTTTTTTTATTCAATGCAACCAGACATCATAAATAAAATACATGCATAGGCATACATTGAAAACGACAGTTCTTTATCATATGTTATAGATATGAATAGAAAAGATTATTGTAATTTGACCTGAGAGTCTTAATCTTTCACTTTCAATTTTTAACTTCAGTATACCTTAATGGTTATTAAAATTTATTATATATGTTATTTCGACATGAAATTTTTAGTTTGGATATAAATGTTTACATAGGTAATTAATCATTACAAACAAGCAATGTTAGCACAATATATACAAATGGCTTCAAAATAACAAACCCACAACGCATTCACATATCACACCCTAACAACAAAATGTCTACACAAGGGCAAAACTAACCATCAACGTCCACTGACATTATAAACACTACAACCTAAAAAACTTTTCCCTTACCGACCAGCCTAAAGACTTCACTTTGCAAGCAGCCCACACCAAGCAAGGTCCTAATATTAAATTCCAACTTGAATACTTTACATTTATCTGTTAATATATTCGAGATATTTTCTTTGTTACAGTGTAACAGTAGATGAGTTATATTTTCTTTGACTTATATTTTCTCTGCCTATCAGACGCAATTTCTATATTTATAGCATCGGATGAATGCGTGTTAAAGGTGTTTAAGACGATCGCAGTATGATCAATTGTTTAGTGAAACCTTGTGCTTGCCAAGGCCAATTACGACGACCTGTAACTGATATTTGAATTAAATATAATGTTCATCCGTAGTTGTAGTTCCTGTTTAACGGCGCTGCGTCACAAGAGAGATAATCATTGTTGCGGCGGTTGTCCTCCTTTATCCAGGCTTAGCAGTGACCGTGATTTTCTTTCTTATAGGCCTATGCATAGTTTAAGGACGCTTTGTCAAGTTTCGTTTATTAAAAATAAGATGACTAGTACGCAACTGAAACATTGATAAACTAAGGTCTTATTTGATGGATGAAGACTAGTTTAAGACAATGTTTATATAAAATTACAACCATAGGCTTGTTAGACATTTTGGACTCTAAGTGAGATAATTGATGGAAGAGAATAAATATATATTTTGATAATGTAGCAGTACTCTGGTTATGAAATTACAGTCATCTTTGTTAGGAAGGGATAAACCATGGGGACGGAGGCGAAGAAAATATCCAGTAGGACGAATCGGAGGGAAGAGCGGGTATAGAACGTGATGTTGGTTGGAAGAAATAACACCGAACGAACTCCTGTAAAAACAATGCAAATGATTAGCGTCGCCCTCCTCTGTGATCAAGGCTTCGGACTGGCCCATACACAACAAGTGTCAAGATCAGTAAAATACTAGCGATTGAATGCATATGCTGAATTTATAGCGTCGCCCTCCTCCTTTATCCAGGCTTGGGACTGGCACTGTCAGAGTACAAATAGTGGCTGTAGTTCCTGTTTAACGACCCTGCGTCATAGGAGAGATGATCAGCATGGTACTCCTTTACAAAGACTTCAGACTGACACAGATTTCCGTCATGTATTAATAACTTTGGCTGACAAGGACCGTTAACGACGAACCTATGAGTGGATCTTCTGGACGGCACATCTGGCGATGAAATGCATTTTTCTAAATTATATCGTTGGAAGACAACATGTTAAAGGTGTCTAAGACGAGCCCTGTTTAAGCCATTGTTCAGCCACAACTTGTAGCCACCAAGGTCAATTATGTCGATCTCTCGATATGAGTGGATCTTCTGGACGGCACATCTGGCGATGAAATGCATTTTCCTAATTTATATCGTTGGAAGACAACATGTTAAAGGTGTCTAAGACGAGCCCTGTTTTAGCCATTGTTCAGCCACAATTTGTGGCCGTCAAGGTCGATTATGCCGATCTCTCGATACGTTATGGTCTAGTTAGAAATATTTCCATCCGTCTGTAGCGACGCTTTGCTATCAGAGAGAAATTCAGCGTCACCCGCCTCCTTTATTTAGGCTTCAGGCTGGCCCTACACGAGAATTGTGCGGTGGCGGATTTATACGAATGCTGAATATAGGCTATTGCACTTGAAGATGAGAAATCTCATTGTTGTGATGTAATTGCTCAGGATACCTAGCGGTGCTTTAATAATAATAATAATAATAATTACGACAATTTATATGGCGCCGTAACACGGCCATGCCGTTACAAGGGCGCCTTACAAGACAACTAACAGCAGTCGGGATAAGCCCTGGCGAACAAATGTGATTTTAGCATGGATTTAAAAGAGTCCAATGAGTCGGTCAATCGGATAGCAGAAGGAAGTCTGTTCCAGCATCGAGGACCGGCGGCCGAGAAAGCACGATCACCGAAGCGCGTCCTCATCCTCCGCACACGGAGATCAATCTTCGCAAGCGATCGGAGCCCGGACGCGGAGGAATGAGTCATCATCATCATAATCATCATCATCATCATCATCATCATCATCATCATCATCATCATCATCATCATCATCATCATCATAAGATGAGAGTTCATAATAATTAATAACAATAATTGTGATGATGGTGGTGGTGATGATGATGAGTAGTAACCTTGAAGGGGCGCTATATAAATCTTTGTAATGAATGAATGAATTATTATTATTATTATTATTCTTTTATTTATTTATTTATTTATTTATTTATTTATTTATTTGTCCCTAAGTTACATTATCAACCCTCGGGGACTTAGATGGTAATTCAAAGATGGATTATGATTATTGTTTGCATCATAGTCATCATCCTCATCTTCAACTAAACATTTCGCCTTATTCACATCTGCATTGGTATCCTTCTAATGTAATGACTTCTATTGCCGATTTTGTCCACTTGTCAAATAAGTGCAAGTTGTTTAGGATATTGACTTTCTATTCTGCGCACCACATCGTCAAATCTAAAGGCACGTGATATTTTCTGGAACCGATTTCTAGTCATGCTGTCGCTGAAACAACGTCTAAACTCTACATTTTTGCTGTACTGCTTCATTTCTTGGCTTGTCAGATATATCACTCCATGTTTCACCATAAATGGCACTGCCTTCCTTATTTATCCACTTCCGTTTCCTTTAGAATTGTTTTTTCACAACTAGTTTGAACCTGTTAGCAGACTGTCAACATTTTTGGCAATAAATTTACTAAGTAAACAATATATAATAGTTTATATTTGTTAAAATACATTTAAAATCAATGTTAGCTCAATAAAAACGCATTTTGTTATTTTTACATATGTCAGAATTATTCAGTTTACACTGGGGTCAAAAATGACCCCACTGGTACTCAGTGTATAAATGGTATACCAGCGCCATCTGGTGATAGAAAATGTAAAATAAAACTTGGAATTTTGTACAAAACAGGATTACCTATAAAGTCATAAAATTTCATTGAGATATCTCTTATGGGGGAGTGAGCAGCACTAGTGCAAACAACCTCTGGGGTAATTTTTGACCTCACTGGTAGTCGCAGGGTTAAGCGACACCTTGTTGCTGTCTATACCGAATACGTCAGCTTCTGACTAAACTAAATTATCGTCTAATTAGAAATATTTCCATACTTAGTGGACATTTCTGTTTAAAGATACTGCATAATAGGAGATATAATTAGCGTCGCCTCTCAGAAGTTCGGCTTTGCTCTAACGATTGATTGGTTAGTTGGTGTGTTGCTGATTGACGTCACTGTCTCATAACAAAGATAATTATCGCTGCCATCATCCGTTTTCCAGGCATTCGACTGGTACCACCAGATGATACAAACTTTTCGGTTATTTAACAAATGCTTCTTGCGTCTAAGGGCTGTCTACGTCGACCATGATAATTTTTGGCTAATGGAGAGAAATCTTGCGATCAGACGCAATTTCCTTATTTATAGCATCGGATGAATGCGTGTTAAAGGTGTTTAAGACGATCGCAGTATGATCCATTGTTTAGTGACACCTTGTTCTTGCCAAGGAAAATAACGACGACCTTAACTGATATTTGAATTAATAATATAAACGCACAGAAATCTCTGTCCCTGCGTGACTGGCTGACTGCGTGCCTGCCCGGTGTGTGCGTGCGTTGTGTTAGTTACGCTGTTTGCCTGTTATGCTATTTTCGCCATAGACAACATGGCTTACGTCATTTCACGTACGTCATCGCAATAATGACAAATCGTCATAGCAACGCCAGATCATGACGTATGGGTCCTTCTGCATTTCTATAAGGGGATGGGCATGGACTTCTGTTTAATAGCTTGCTATTATTAAAACGTCTATCTACGGGATGCAGAGGGGAAGCGACGGGTCAGCCACACATGATCGCCGCGAGAGACTACGGGAGGGACGGACGGACGTAGGAGGGAGGGAAGGAGGTATGAACGGCAGGGATGGACGGCAGGAAAGTACGGAGAGAGAGGGAGGGAGAGAGGAAGACAGTGGAGGAGCAAGCACGTTCGAATACTGCGCGGGGTCGCTCGAGACTGGCGCAGCCAGCGAGTACTCACTGTTAGAGGTCGCTGGAGTCAAAATGAAACCGCTAGGGATCGCTCGAGCCTGGCGCAGCCAGCGAGTACTCACTGTTAGAGGTCGCTGGAGTAAAAACGAAACCTCTAGGGGTCGCTCGAGACTGGCGCAGCCAGCGAGTACTCACTGGTTGAGGTCGCAGTTAGCGAGTAGTCAACGCTAGAGGGCTCAAGATTGATTTCTTTTGTATCTCAGTATATTAACTCCGTCGCCAGGGGCGTACCGTTTCAAAGAGAGCATAGTTAGCAGAAGAGAGGCCTAGCGGTTTCATTTTGTTTCATTTCATAATCGCAGAAATTCAAATTTGCGTGTAATGGAAGTCCGTAGGTTACGATGCAATCAACTTTTAGCCGTCGTGTGTGATGACCTTTGCGCTGCGCGATAGTCTGTTGCCGTGTATGGGTCTGCGAGCCGCCGGTCATATATTTTAAGTGGCTCGCCCGCGCACCCTAAACTCAACTGTCTTAGGACGGGCAAACATCTAGTTATATATAATGTTCATCCGTAATTTTAGTTCCTGTTTAACGGCACTGCGTCATAAGAGAGATCATTGTTGCGGCTGTTGTCCTCCTTTATCCAGGCTTAGCAGTGGCCGAGATTTTCTTTCTTATAGGCTTATACATAATTTAAGGACGCTTTGTCACAGCAGTCGGTCAAGTTTCGTTTATTAAAAATAAGCTGACAAGTACGCAACTGAAACATTGATAAATTAAAGTCTAATTTGATGAATGAAGACAAGGCAGAGTATGGCCTACCACCCACATTACATACAAAACCATGTAGGTATAACCAAGTGTCTCCTCTATAGCGCCACAATACTTCGTAGTTTCTGTTTAAAGACGCTGTGACATTATAAGGGTGAATCACGTCGCTGTCCTCCTAAACTCAGGACTGGCACCACTCGATGGTAGGCAGTTTTCCGCTGTTTATCGTCAGCTTGTAAGCGCCAAGAACCGCTAACATAGACTTTACCCGATCAGCAAGCTTCTATTATCTTCGTCCTTCTTTATCCAGGTTTAGTGGCTTACTTCCAGCAATTATTAGTATCTGCGCCAGCATAGTTCAGGGATCGGGTTTGGGACCAGCTAACTTTATAACAGCTATTTCAAAACTAAAGACGGTCCACCCTTCAAACAGGTTAATCAAATATGCTGATGACACTTATCTCCTGATACCCGCCTCACACAGTGCAACGATCTCAGCAGAACTAGACCACGTCACAGATTGGGCTGCAACCTGTAACTTAAAACTGAACTCAAAAAAGACCGTTGAAATGGTGATTCGTCGGCCACGGGGGCGTGCTGGGCGAGACGCGGTTCCGATTACTACTCCGGAACTGACAAGGGTCTCCAGCATGGTCATCTTGGGCGTTACAATGAATGAAGCTTTGAGTTTCGAGTCACACATCACCCGTATAATGTTGTCAAGCCAGACAATCGCTGTATGCCTTGCGCATCCTCGTGGCGCATGGTCTTTCAGGCCATATGCTATACGACGTGGTTCGTGCTACAACGGTGGCCTGAATGCTCTATGCTGCTCCGGCTTGGTGGGGATTTGCAGGGCAACAAGAAAAGAACCGCCTTCAGTCGGCGATGCGGCGTCTGTCTCGTCTGCGGTACCTGCCAGAGGACAGTCCATCGTTTGAGCATCTTTGCAACACTGCCGACTCACGCCTCTTCTCTGCGGTCCTAGGAAACCCGGGGCATGTACTCCATGGACTACTACCCCCCAAAAAGCCGCTCCCCTACACCCTGCGCCCGAGATTACATGACCGTTTTATTCCACAAGCTGACAATCTTTCACGCAGATCGTTTATAATAAGAATGTTATACTCTGTATAAATGTATGTACACCAAAGTGCGGATATGCAATTGGTTGAATAAAGAATATACTTACTTACTTACTTACTTTAGTACTGGCACCAACCGAATATACCGCAGTGGCCGTGATTTTCTTTGAATACAATACGTAGTTGAACCTATTACTGTGTCTTATTGGACTGATCCTTCCGCTATTTTTGGTGCGCCATCGGTTGATGTCTTACGCATTAGACACCGGCGCCATAGAAGTTTTTTATTTTATTTAATAGCAGTAATAATCCCCCCCCGTTATTTGTTTACTACTGGTGAGAAGTATTGAATGGACGCTCTTTGTTAACGGTCTGAAAATGTACCGTACTCAGTCGAAAAACGTGAACAGAAAAACTTAACGCTAATGGTCTTATAGCCTTCTCAATCAATCAGTATACTTTATTGATCAATATAATAGAAGCATATAGTTTCCACAGTCGTCTACAATTGTACCCCAAGCATGTACTTCACCAACTCCTACCTCCACTCCGACCTCTCTCATCTCACCAATTAAGACCTAGAGCACACAACCACACTCTCCCACCCAAGGACAACTCTCAATTTATTCCCAGATCATTATATAAACATATTTACTAGTTTATTCTAAAATATTCTAATGAACTTTAATTATTCTTTATCACTCATGTTAGAATTTCTGCGTTTTTGTCAGATTGTTTTCTATATCTATATATTGAATCTATATATATATATATATATATATATATATATATATCAATGGGTAGACCCAAAGGGACATATAGTTCCGCTAAGTTCCCCTAGTTACATCAATCATTAATCAATTATTTTGAACATTTGGTTAGTCATCGCATGATACAGTATGTCTTCAGTCAATCCATAGAGTTGTGGTGTCCATGGTTGATCCCATAATGTAATGACTGCTATTGTCCCAGTATGATAATGCACAAGAACTCATTTGATGGTCGCAAAGACATTTCCTCATTTCTGTTGAACGACGATGATTCATAACGATGATGTTTGGCGTCGCCCTCCCCTTAAATCAGGCTTAGGACTGGCATCACTCAAAGGTAGGCAGCTTTTCGTTGTTTATCAACGGCTTCTGGTCGTAAAGGACCGTTTACGTCGACCTTACTCTATGAGGCAAGGAGCAATGAACACCTAGCGATTTAAGGCATTTGATAAATTTATAGCGTCTGATGAAACCGTTTTGAAGGTGTTTAGGACAAAAACTATGTAATTTATTATTTAGTGACATCATGTGCTGCATAGTTCCGTTAATAAATATATCAGGCGATCATGTCATAGCGTTCCTCTCCTTCTTCTTCCAGAATTGGGACTGGCACTACCATAGTATGGTTGTGAGTGTATTTCTTCTAGTAATTATTCGCATTTTGTTGAATTTAGACTGACTGATAGTTTGGGGTTGAAACTTATCAATGCTTTTGAGTTGAAAACGTTGGGCACTTTGAAGTTGAGGCTGATGGGTATTTTGGGGTTCAGATTGAAGGGTTCGGACATATGGATAGGTCTGGGTTGAGAACAGTGGCCACTTAGGGATTTCGCCTTACGGGTATTTTGGACCGGTTGTGTGGATTTGTGTACCTGTTTGTCTCTCTGGATGTTCTTGTCTTTCTCTCAACTTTCTTTGATCGCTTTCTATCGAAGGGGCTTCATTTGTCTGTCCAGCTGTTTCTGTATAACTTCTTCTGTGTTTTATTTTATTTATTTTATTGTTTTATTTCGACTGATCTCCTTCTTTTGACCTGATTACTGCTTGGTTTTGGTGTTCCATCGGTTAATGCCTTGTGCATTAGACTCTGGCGCTATAGAAGTCTTCAACTTAATAACAGTATTAATTCTGACCCTTCTCTGAATGTATGTATGTATGTATGTATGTATGTATGTATGTATGTATGTATGTATGTATGTATGTATGTATGTATGTATGTATGTATGTATGTATGTATGTATGTATGTATGTATGTATGTATGTATGTATTTACGACGATTTATATAGCGTTGTTGATAGCAAGCTACTTCTAGAACGCTCAACCAGTAGCGGCAGCCATCAACAGGCGCCCAGCCCTCATGTAGGACAATGTATTGTATTGTATTGTACTCCACGTTTATATTGCGACCGAGCCACCCGCAGTAAAGGTCCGAGAAATTAATCTCTGATAAACCGACCGACCGGGAATCGAACCCGGGTCGCCGGCGTGACGAGCAGGCACCAACCCACTCGGCCACTCAGACCCCTTCAATGTCTTCATTTTATTACCTCTCACATGACTTCTTGCAATGAGCTAACCGGACATTGTTCTTTACCACCCCTGGATTTCGTGTTTGGTTTTACATATCATAACTTGTAATATAGCAGTAGATTCAGCATTCAATTCTGCACAGAATGGTATATTTAGTTGTACATTATGTGAATGAACCTCGAAATTACATCACTTTTAATAACGGAACCCATTAATTAGCAATATTGTATATTATTGCGTACATTTTGTACTTTTTGAATAAACAAATATAAGATTATGTGTGTTTTGAAACTAATCTATTTATATAAGATACACACAATCATCCCTACACATGTTTATATAGTATAAATGTACATCCATACATATATATCCATACATATATATATCGGTTTACGTTGTAATGCTGTATTCAGCCATTTTCACACAGATTACGCGTATTATTATTATTTATTTTGATCACTTCCGGTATTCAAAAGACAAAGATGTTGGTATGCAAATGAAACCCTACATTCCCTCTAGAGAATGGTATCTTTGTTTCTCTTCCAGGAAGACAAGTGAATACGCTACAGACAAAAAACTAAGAGGGGAGTGCTTCCATTCAGCCATTTTTCACGCATATTACGCGTATTATTATTTATTTTGAGGACTTCCGGTTGTCTCAGTTCACTTCAGTGACCATATAAATGTAGCCCCACATTCCCTCTATAGATGGTATAATTTGTGTCTCTTAATATTAAATGACGGATAAGATATAGTCGAAAATCTAGGGGGGTGGTTTCCACCACCCACCCACCCGGGTATATTGGGTATAATGTTTGAACGGTGTAAGATATCATCTCACATTTTACATCAAAACGTGTGTAAATGAACCCCCTACAGCTACCTAAAAGGTCAAATTTTTATTCCATACGGAAAAAGTTTGAGATGAAAAAAACTTAAAATTTTCTATAACTCTGGTACTATTTTTCACGAGACATCAATCGGAGGTCGCTTCAATGGAAATGGAAGTATACATATATAGGAAAACTGATTAGCGCCGCCCTCCTCTTTAATCCGGCTTCGGATTGGCACCACTGCATGGTAGACAGATTCGACGGTATTAATAAGCTACCGACCGTCAAGGTCTGTTTACGTGGACTCTATTATTGATAGCATAATTATCAACTCTATTTGGCGACTAATTGCAGTCGTCATATTTATAGCATTTGAAACAGCATTTTAAAGGTGTTTAAGACACCTTATGGCGGAGAAGGCAGATTACGTCGATCATTTATAATAATAATAATAATAATAATAATAATAATAATAATAATAATAATAATAATAATAATAATAATAATAATAATAATAATAATAATAATAATAATAATAATAATAATAATAATATTAATAATAATAATAATGATGATTATGATGATGATGATTGTGGTGGTGGCGATGGTGATAATGATGATGACGACGACGATGATGATGATGATCCAACAGTTCAGATCAGATCAGTTTAGATTAGCTTCTGTGTTAGTTCCACTAATGTCTAATTAATCCCAAACGCTCTCGTATTATAATCATTTTCTAACCACTGGTATGATGGGGTCATGCTATAAAACTTAACGGACATTGTTCGGTTACGGTCAGAAAAAGTTAATAAAAATAAAGAAACAAAATACTTTACGTCTAATGCATTGCTGCATTGGTCGCTGGAAAACCTAATTACTTTTGCACTGGTATCATAATTCACAAAACAACAATCAATGGTCGCTTCAAAGGAATTGGAAGTCGTGTGTCATAAGGATGGTGAACCTCCATAACCTGGGCTTCAGGCTACCACAAAGAGATGGTTGGAGTGTGTGTCCTTTTAACGACTAGCTGTGTGGTAATAAAGACCATTAGCGTCGCCCTCCTCCTTCATCCAGGCTTGGGACTGGCACTGTCAGAAAGCGAATAGTGGCGGAGTTGAGATGGTTGCAAGTTTTTGCTTTGTTTATGACTAATAATTATGTCCCCGCCGACTAAGAGATTCACTTTCACGGCATTTCTACGAATTATACGCAGTTGCTCTATTATAGTATTTGTAGACTGCGTATTAAAGGTGTTTTAAATATCTCTGGCCCATATTATAAAGCGACATCTTGTAACTGTCAATACGGAATACGTCAGTCTCTGACTAAACTAACTTATCTTCTAATTAGATATATTTCCGTCCTTAGTGGCAATTTCTGTTTAAAGATACTGTATCATAGGAGATATAATTATCTACACCATCTGAAGTTATGCTTTGCTCTAACGATTGGTTGGTTAGTTTGTTTGTTGCTGTTTGACTGCACTGTCTCATAACAAGGATAATTATCACTGCCATCCTCCGTATTCCAGGCATTCGACTGCTACCACCGGACGTTACAAACTTTTCCGTTAGTTAACATTATGCTTCTTGCCTCTAAGGTCTGTCTACGTCGACTATAATAATAGTCTATGGATGGTGTGTTAATCTTCCTGTCAGACGCAATTTGGGTATTTATAGCATCGGATAAATGCGTGTTAAAGGTGTTTAAAACAAGCTCAGTATTATGAAGTGTTTAGCGAAACGTTGTGGCTCAAAGGTGTTTAAGACGATCGCAGTATGATCCATTGTTTAGTGACACCTTGTCCTTGCCAAGGCCAATTACGACGACCTTTAACTGATATTCGAATTAAATATATGTTAATCTGTCATTGTAATTCCTGTTTAACGCACTGCGTCATAAGAGAGATAATCAATGTTGCGGCTGTTAAATAATAATAAAATAATCATTTTCTTTATTAATTCAAACCGACAAACGCAGTGTGATTACAGTGTAGGCCTACAGTAACTGTTGTGCAATTGAAATCTTAACTACTAACAGAACAGACAGCCTGTTGACCGTTGTACTCCTTTATCCAGGCTTAGCAGTGGCCGAGATTTTCTTTCTTATTATGTCTAATTGTCTATACATAGTTTAAGGACGCTTTGTCACAGCAGTCGGTCAAGTTTCGTTTATTAAAAATAAGCTGACAAGTACGCAATTGAAACATTGATAAACTAAGGTCTTATTTGATGGATGAAGACTAGTTGAAGGCAATGTTTAGCTGTTCACAGGTTGAGTCGAGCAATTAAAGGAAGTCACTCTTTTATATTATCAAAAGAAAGCTTGTTAAAGGTGTATAAGACGAGCACTTAATTACCTATTTCCTGCAACACCTTATGACCGCCAAGACCGATTACGTCGATCTCTCTCATCACATTGTATTCTAATTGGACATCTTTCCATCCTAAGTGGTTGAGACTGATGGATGCATTGGGTTGAGACTGTCGACTCCCGGTACAAATAACAATGTGACTCATGGATACATTGTACCTTCGTCTGTGTGGCTTTGTTTATCTGTTTGTGTCTCTGAATATTCTTGTCTTACTTTTTTCGCTGTCTTAATCTGATCGATTTCTGGCTCTATCGATTCGTGGCTTCATTAATTTTGTCTCTCTGTCTGTCTCTGTGTTTCTTCTCTCTATGTTTTATTGGACCTCTCTACATCTTCTGGCGTTTTACCTGATTGCGGCATTTATTTGCAACGCCGTCGGTCGAAGTTTTAGTTTGATGACAGTATGGACTCTGTGTTAAAGGTGTGAAAAATACGTATTCACTTCTGCAGCCTTCTAATGTAATGACTTCTATTGCGCAGGTATCCTAATTCACAAGGCATAAGTCAATGGTCTCTGCTCTAACGAATCTATATCGTCTTATTTAAGAGACATATATTCGAGAGTTCTGATGCTATCTGTTCAGGGAACTACATGTAGCTACTAGTATGTATGACATATTGTATGTATGTATGTATGTATGTATGTATGTATGTATGTATGTTTGTATGTTTGTATGTATGTATGTATGTATGTATGTATGAGCACTTGTTATAGCGCCCCTTCAAGATTTCTACTCAGAGGCGCTCCCGACTACAGCGCGGACACTGAATCGGAGTTTCACGCCGAAGCGCATGAGCAATTGCGAATGAAGGACTTGCCCAGGATCCATACGCGGCGGCTTGAGGTGGATTCGAACCCTCAACCATCCGGCTGCAAGGCACCGAACATAACCCTACACCAAAGCGCCCCACTAGTAGAAGAAAACTACGCAGTCAAAATATTAAAGTATGTTTAACATATGGAACTAAATCCAGTAACACGTACATGAAAATGTAATAACAAAAATATAGCAGTAAAACCTATTTTCAACATACCGAGAAAGAAGAAAAACTCTAATACTGAATCCCCAAAATAATATTCATCAACCACGCAGCTATTCGAGTACATGTAGTTCCATGGTTCCCACCTCATATGCGCAAGGAGTTTTTTCTTGGTTTATAAAGATTTCGGCGCTTGGGTATGGTCACGTGGTACATCCAGGCCTCCAAACTCTGTTGCACAGCAATCTGGCAGAAACGACCAAAACACGCCCCATCCCGGTACCATGGGCCAGGGACCTTTCGGGAAGATAGATTCCTTGGGACAGAAGCGAAAATAACTTAATGCACATGCACCGCTCCTACCAAGGAAGAATAGGGCCTAGCACCGACAATAGGCCTACCAAGCCATTTAGGTATCGCTAAAGGTGTTTCCCCTAAAGCGCCATCATGCTTCAATGGAAATGAAAGTCGAGCATTGTAAAGACATCTCGTAGTTTCTGTTAACCTTTATTTAACCAACGTTCCATTTTTGGAACATAATTTGTAATGTTAAAAAAAATAATTCTGCCTTGGTAAATTTATTATATTTGCACATCAAATGAAAGATCTAAGAATGGAGAATGTAAAACAGTGGTAATTTTCTGATTGACTTTATTTATTTTTGTGCTACAGATGCGTAGTTTTGACGAATTTTGTGATTTTTGACAAAAATCTGTTAGGAAGTTGAAATAAATATTTGTGTCATAATTTTACAGGTGAGACACGTTGTATTTTGTTGATTGATATCTAAAGTCAGTGATAAAAATCAAAATTACTGAAAAAGAAGCAAAACTCTAGAAGAAAAAACCCAGTTTTGAAGCATGTTCCATTTTTGGAACGTTGGTGCACTCTCATTAGTATAATTCCAATATGAGGTGATTGTGTTCCTTGTTCATAATTTGCCAGTATTTACTGTTGGATTGTTGCATGTATCATTAGTTTATTTTTAATATTATGTTTCATTTAATTTATTTTTAACCAAGGGCGTAGTCAGGAAAAAATTTCGGGGGGGTAAGTTTTCTGGGGTTTCCATTGGAAATGGTCGAAAAAGTTCAGTTTTTTGTATTTCGCATATAATTGCATAGAAAAAAATGTCGGCAATTTATTTAGGGTGACCCCACCCCGTAAAACCCCTTATATATGCCCATGTTTTAACACTGATTTTGTAATAATTAGTACATATTTTAAATTGGAGTTTAAGAAAATAACGCAATAACTGCAACACCGTTGAGTGCCTGATGCACTCTAATACCAACTGCAATGTCTAAATCCATGATAGGAGGATGTACTGTCATGCATGCAGCTGACAAGAGATCTCTTCATAATGGCAGAGTGTGCACTATAATATGATCAGTAACACAAATCTTTGCAATTTGGAATTGTTCATTTCAAACTTAGCATTTATGAGTCTGTGGGTGCCTAACTATGGACATCATGGGTTAGAGATGTCTATAAGAGGAAAGCCAATCAGATTTAGTTATAAGATCTGGATGTCTTATTCATGAATAGGATTTTCATCCATATCAAGCAACAATTTATTGTGGCAGGAGTAGGCGACCCACATAAACCACTTTTGGTGAGCGCGTTGCCATGAATTTTGCCTAACTCATCACAGGAAACCATATCACATGCTATTATTTGCCAATCTTTTTTCTAGTTACAGTCTTCTGTCTAAGCTGAGGTGTGGGGCAGCAGTCATTCAGAGGTGCTATTCCAGTTCGACCATCACAGACATGACGTCCGTGATGGTAGAACCGGAACAGCACCTCTGAATGACAAGAAAATGTTTGCAAAACAAGAAAGAGGTACATTTGAATACACATGTCATGCCAAAATTGTTGTTGTTAGGTAGTCAGATAACAATGTAGTAGCATGTTCCAGCAGTATCAATACTGTAAATCCTGTGAAAAAGTGCTCAGGCACGTCAAAGGTTGCGATGGGATCGAGCAATACATTCCTCTCATTAGTCAGGATCGTTGTTTTTTTTATTTTTTGAAGAAAAACACTAACAAAGAATGTGTCAGGTGCCTCAAGATACTTCAAGTGAACTGTTTTGATAGTTTCCATACCTTTAAATAAAATGGTTTTCATACCTTTAAATAAAATGGTTTTCAATAAATTATGCATAAACCAATATTGTATCGTATATTCATGTTGAACTGCCATTATTAAAAAATGCTAGTGGGAATGACCCAACGTTCCATTTTTGGAACATCCCAAAAAATGACCTGAAATGTCAAATATCACTAAAAGCTTGTCATTTCTGTTTTAATACCATCAATATACAACACATATCTAAGAGCCATCTAAAAATTCCACCTAAAAGGCATAGTGGGTAAATAAAGGTTAACGACGCGGGGTCATTAAAAGGGTTATTGGCGTCCCCTTCCTCGTAAACTCAGGCTTCGGATATCTGGCACTACTCGATGGTAGGCCGTGTTTGCATTGTTTATCAACAGCTTGTGGCCGCCTATGACCGCCTACGTCGACCTGTCCCGATGAGTTAAACGTCATTGGTTCACTGCCAACGGAACGCATTTACAGAATTTATAATTTTGTAGAATGCGTGATAAAGGTGTTTAAGACGACTACTACATCGTTTATTGTTACAGAATGCTACCGAATTGCTGAATTTATAGCATCAGAAGACACCTTGTTAAAGGTGTCTAGTCGAGCGCTGTATTATCCACTGTTTAGCTACATCTTGTGGCGCGATTACACCGACTTTACCTATATTCTATTTAGATACATTTCCATTCGTAGCTACAGTCCCTGTTTAACGATGCTGTGTTACAAGATAGAAAATTAATCAGCGTTGCCCTCCTTGATGCAGGCTTGAGCCTGGACACCACCCGAGTATACGGCACTGACCGTCATTTTTTTCTTTAATGTATAATATGCAGTCATGCGACGCTGTGTGATCAGCGCCAATCTCCTCGTTTACTGTGTCTTATTGAACTGATCCTCTATAATTGACCTGATTACGGTTTGGTTATGGTGCGCCATAGAAGATGTCTTGCGCATTAGACACCCGCGTCTTAGAAGTTTTTTTATTTAATAACATTAATGATCCTTCCCATATCGGGATATAGCCATTTGTTTACTACTGGCGTTAAGTGATGCTGAATTGATTAAGTAAGTAAGTAAGTGTGTTCTTTATTAAACGCTGGCAAACGCACGGCGCTGTACATACAAAGTTATACAAAGTTATCAAATAGTAGAGAAAAGTTAGTAAATAGTAAACTAAAAAAAACACTATATGGCTTAGCTGTGCAGACCACAGCACTTAGAGAGTCACGTTCCTGTTTGCTGGCAAAGCCCCACCACACTTGGGAACAATAGAGCATTCGGTTGACAGTAGTGGACCGGACCACATCATATAGCCTGACTCCCAAGAGCCCATGCGAGATTAAAATACGATGGGCGTGGAGAGATTGCTTGGCCCGTACACAGATCTTTTGGATATGGGAGGAAAAACCGAGCTTTGCGGAAATCTCGATACCCAATATGTTCAGGGATGTGACCCTTTTTATGCCACGTATAATTGGAGGACCTTGTTCAAGATTCACATGTGGTCTGGTCAAGATAATTTCGTTAGATTTAGAATGGTTTAGGTGGAGATTACATTTGCGAGCCCAGGCACTAATGTGATCTAATTCTGCATCCGTGGTGGAAATATTTGAAGCCAAGATCAAAAGATAGCAATCATCAGCATATTTGAAGATATGATTGAAGCTGTGGAGAGGTTTAAGACCAGAGATGGCCACTAAGAAGTTTGCTGGGCCCATGCGAGAACCCTGTATTATACTAGCATTGATGTGAGCCAAGGAAGAGATCACGCCGCGGAACTTGGTGCAATGACTACGATTGCTCAAGAGGGAGAGAATCCAGTTGAAGATATTAACAGGTATAGGTAGAGAGGCCAGTTGATCGGCCAAGTAAGAGTGCCTGACTGTATCAAAGGCCTTGGAGAAATCTAGAGAAATAAGGCGGACATATGGTTCAGATTTAAGCGAGTTGAGAATACAGTCAGTGATGGCTATGAGTGCAGCAGAGGTAGAACCAGAAGGCCTGAAGGCGAATTGGTCAGCAAAGGGACGGTTCTCAACATGATTAGTGAGGATAGGATAGATGTACAGGCGCACTATAAGTTTTTCTAACAATCTACACAATACTGATGTGATAGAAATAGGCCGGAAATCAGCCTCAGAGGTTGGGTTAGGGATCTTAGGAATAGGGGTAATGGAGCTAGACCTGTTTATTAACGGTATGAACATGTACGGTACTCAGTCAAAAAACGAACAGAAAAACTTAACGCCTGATGTACTTCTGCATTGATAGCCTTCTCAATCAATCAATAATTATAATTTATATATCAATATAATTATAATACAATCACTTAGTTATTACAGTCGTCTACAGTTGTATCAATTGGTAGACGCAAAGGGACATAGAGTTCCGCTAACAGGTTCACCCTAGTTACATCATCATTAATCAATTCGAACATTTGGTGTAGTCATCGCATGATACAGTATGTCTTCAGTACTGTTAATCCATAGCTATGGTGTCCATAGTTGATCCTATAATGTAATGACTGCTATTGTCCCAGTATAATAATGCAACACTATCGATGGTCGCTTCAAAGGAAATGGCAGGCGAGAGTATTAAAGACTCTACGTAGGCGGTTTTTCGTTGTTTATTAACATTTCCAGTGGCCTCCAATGGCCGCTAACGGTGAATCTTCTTTAAAGAGAAGACGCAGACCATCGTGGCGATTTAATAGTAGTTTCAGTTTAACGAAACTGTGATAATAAAGACCATTAGCGCCGCCCTCCTCCTTTATCGAGGCTTGGGACTGGTCCTGACAGAGTACAATCAGTGACACAGCTAGTGGCCGAATTTTATGCAGTTGCTGGATTTATAGACTAGAGAGATAGCTTGTTAAAGGTGTTTAATGCGAGCACTGTATCACTAGTTGTTTAACGATATACCGTGTGACAGCCAAAACAAACTACGTCGACCTTTCACTTATTTTCTATTAATACATGTTTCTAATCCAAAGCTGTTGTTCCTTTTTAACGATGCTGCGTCATAAGTGAGAAAATCAGCTGTGCCCTCTTTAACCAAGGCTTCAGACTAGCACCACCCAAATATACTGCAGTAGTCGAGACTTTCTTTCACGTATGCGTAGTTTATCGACGCTGTGTCACAGAATAAAGGATCAGCGTCGCTGTCCTCCTTTCCAAGGTTTGAGACTGGCACCACACGATGCTGGGAAGGTTTTCCGTTGTTGATTAGCAACTTTTGGCCAGAAAGGCCCGTTGACGAGTGTCACTCAACATTATAGCAATGACGCGTGCGCCTTATTTATATAAATGGAAGAGAGCTTGTTAAAGGTGTTTAAGACGATAACTGTTTTATCCGTTGCTCATCGACGTCTTGTGGCCGCAAAGGCTATAATGTCGATTACTCGTTAGATCATGGTATAAGTAGAATATAGTTCTATCCTTAGTGGTAGAATAGATCAGAGTATACCGATTCTTCGTCATTAGAGAGAAAAATAATCGCCGCCCTCCCTCTTTATTTAGGCTTCAGACTGACACTACCGAATATAGGCCTGTGGCAGATTTCTGTGAATGCTGAATATATTTAGATAAGAAGTAGGCCTATGATTGTAGGACGCAACGCAATTGTGAGTTAATGAATTGCTCAGGGTATCTAGCGGCGCTGTGAAGGCTCGTAGCAATTAACAACAATAAATATGATGATGGTGATGGCGGTTGTGGTGATGATTGTGATCATAATAATAATGACATTATCTTTACTAGACAGTGTAGCCTACTACAATAGACCAGAACCAGTATGTATAGATTAATCTGGATCAAAATCTATTATATTAATCTGGATCATATTCTACTAAATTAATCGTTATCGGATTTTATTAATTAAATCAAACTGTATCAGAAACCATCAAATAAACCTGTATCAGATTCTGTCAAATCCGAGGATTATACCCAATCCACTCTGTGAACTTCTGTAGCGCCAATATGATGATGGATTATATTAGATTAGGACCGTCAGATAAGATAGAATAGGTTGTATAAGATTGGATTCTATTGTATTATGCTATGTGTACCTGTTCGTGTCTCTGGATGTTCGAGTCTTACCTTCATCATTGTCTTTGTTTTTCTAGCTGCATTGGTGCATGACTTCTGTTGTATGTGTTAGACCATCTATAAGTCTTATTAGGCTGCTCTCGTTGCTATTGACCTTATTACCTCTTCTTCCGACTCACCGAGTTCGAGCCCCCGTTGGGCGGATATGTTTGTAGGCTGCTATTAGCGCCGTTGTATTGCAAGCTGTCTGTTCTGTTAGTAGTTAAGATTTCAATTGCATAACATGTTAATGTACAGCGCAGTGCGTTTGTCAGGCGCTTATTAAAGAAAAGATATTATTATTATTATTATTATGCTCTCGTTGCTATTGACCTTATTACCTTTTCTTCACTCACAATATTATTGCATTGTGTCCCGTATTCCGGTATTCTTACCTGACACGTTCAGCGTCGTAAGAAATTATCTACCGCATTCAAACAAGTCGCGGCCACTGTCGTATACTAGGGTGTTGCCAGTCTGAGGCTTGAATAATGAAGGAGGGCGACGCTAATTATAATTGTCTCTCATAATATGACAAAGTGTCGTTAAACAGAACCTACCACAAAGAATGAAATTATATCCAGTAACAGGTAAATGAAAATGTAATGATAAAATATAGCAGGAAAACTCACAATAAACGTACAGAGAAATAAGTAAAACTCTCCAACTGAATTCCCAAAATAATATTCATCAACCACTTAGCTTTTCGAAAAAGTCCAATGGTCCCACCTCGAATGCGCAAGTTGGTTATTCTAGGTTTATGAAGACTTTCGGCGCGTAGGTGTGGTCACGTGGTACATCCGGGCCTAAAAATTCTGGAGCAAAGCAATCTGTCAGAGAAGATCGAAAATAGACTCTGCCCCAATACCATGGCCAATTGGCCATGGCCCTGTTGGGATTGCCTCGGACTGAAACGAAGATAACTTTATGTGTATGCGCCTCTCATACCAAAGTAGAGTATGGCCTATCACCCACATTACATCCCATACCATTTAGGCACGATATCGCCAGATCCATGATGCTTCAATGGAAATGAAAGTCGAGCATTGTAAAGACATTTCGTAGTTTCTGTTTTACGGCGCTGTGTCATAATGAGGGTGACTGGCGTCGCCCTCCTCCTAAACTCAGGCTTAGGACTGGCACCACTCGATGGTAGACAGTTTCCATTGTTTATCAACAGTCTTGGCCGCCAAGGACCGCAAAAGTCGACATTTCTCAATGAGGATAGGAAAAACTTCATTTACTTGCTTATTTATTTAATCCAATATTTAACGACATCTTATAGCTACAAAGGCTGTTGACGTCTTTAAAGTGTTTGATGTATTTCAGTTCATTTTCTTGTAATGTTCTCATAAGTTTTCTTTCTCGTTTCTTGTCTTTGATTCCGTTTCTGATAGGATGTTGACATTTTTAAGTTTCTGACGGATTAAGTTCATTTTCGTATAATGTCTATCATCAGTTTTCTTTCTGTTTTCCCGACTTGGATTCCGCTTCTGGCAGGCGTTCCACTCATTTTTTGTGTGACCAAACAGGCTCTTTTGATAACTATTTCTCCTCAATCTTATTAACCATGCTTTATAGAATATCACATTCATCTATCTAAATTACCATCAAACTATCAAAATTACAGTTACAGGCGATGTTCAATATTCATTATCCATCAATCATAATATATGCAGATTCAACCATCAATTTCAATATGACAATCAAAGCATCAATATTATTCAATGTTGGTTTTATGTATTACAAAATTAGCTCGAAAATTGAATCCTATTCATCAACATACCAATTTTAAGCAATAACTAAGGACCAAGAATATTAGAAATATTAATAGGCATCAGTTTACTTGCTAACGACGGAACGTATTATTATAGTGTTGCACAATGCGCGTAAAAGGTGTTTAAGGCGATCACTGAATCGTTAAATTAATTGTTAAGGAATGTCGACTTTGTGAATGGTGCATTCGTCCATCTGAGGATTTTAGTTCTTAAATGTGATTAAAATGAGTGCTATATTATCCATTGTTTAGCGGCATAGTCAGAAATAGTCAGGACTTGGTTAATGCAAACTGTCGATAAGATAATAACAGACTAATGCAATCAACAATACAAAATAATAGCTTTGTAAACTAAACAAATATTTTTTTAAATTTGAATTGGTGTAAACTGTTTGCGGGGAATGTGATAGCGTATATGATATGATGGGGAGAAAACCTGCGGGATGGGGTGGGGATGAGGACAAAACATGCGGGGATGGGGAAGACATACTTTTTGCGGGGGCGGGATGGGGACGAGATTGTCTCCCCGAGTCACTCTCTAGTCTCTAGATGTTCTTTTCTTTCTCCCATCGTTGTCTTTGTCTGCTCGCATTTGTCTGCCCATCTGTTTCTGTGTTTGTTCCTCTATGTCTCATTAACCTTAACTTCTCGCTTTGGACCTGATTACGGCTTGGTTTTGATGTGCCTTGTGCCTTGTGATACTTGCCTGGTGCATTAGACATCGACCCTATAGAAGATATTTATCTAATGACAGTATTTAGTATATTAAAGGTGTTTAAGACGTGCGCTGTTTTATCTGTTGCTTAGCAACATTTTTTTGGCTACGACGGCCGATTACGTCGATCACCCATAATTTCACCTCATAATATTATATTCAAATTAGATGTATATCCATCCTTTGCGATAGTTTCTGTTTAACGACACAGAATTTATTATACGTGAAAGTATATTAAGAACATCTGATTCTTGGGCACAATGCAATAATACCTTTTGTGAGAGAAGGAATGTTTATTGTTTATTGAGGAATTGCTCATAGTACACGCATGTACACAATAACTAAATTTTTAACGCCTTATGACTTGCTGTATAAGTAGCTGGCAAACTTAATGACTTCTATAGCGCCGATATCATAATGCACAAGACCTTAATCAAAGTAAATGGAAGTTGAGAACAGTAAAGACAGTTCCTAGTTTCTGTTTAATGAAGCTGTTTAGTAACGACGGTGATTGTTGTCCCCCTCCTCCTTACTCCGGACTTCGGACTGGCAGCACTCAATGATAGGAAGTTTCTCCGTTGTTTATCAACAGCTTGTGGCCGCCATGTGCCGCTAACGTAGACCCTACTCTGTACTTGAATTCGTTGGGCTACCACATGGCGATAAGACCTAGTTGCTCTATTTATAGTTTTTGAAGATAGCCTGTTGAAAGTGTTTAAGACGAGCGCTGCATTATCTATTTCTTAGCGACATCTTGTGGCTGCGAAGTCCGATTACGTTGATCACTTATTACCGCACCTCATATAAATAATATTACATTCTAATTGCATGTAGATGTATATCCGTACTTTCTGCTAGTTTCTGTTTATCGACACAGAATTGATTAAACGAGCAAGTAAAGAACATCTGAACCCGGACCACAATTCATTAATAACTAATTTTTTCGTGTATTTTGCAGAAATCTGCAAAGATAAACGCGAATTTTTGACTAATTCGTGTATATAGGTCTTTTATTTATTATAGGGGGCTATTTGAAAGTGATTCTTCAGGTATTTGGAATTGCATCAATTTTCGAAAAACAATGATGGTTAGTTCAGGGATTTAAAAAAAATAAATTCGATTTCATGCAAATAAGGAAACTTATCACAAGTGGTCGACACCTGGCTGCTAAAGACCACTATCGACCAAAATGGTACGAAAAAGTTAGAAAAAGCATGAACAAGTACGGTTCCGCGTCAAAAAATGAACAACAGAATACTTAATATGTCTTTTACATGTATATGTACTTGGTATATCTAACGACTTCTATAGCGCCTGTATAAAATTAAAGGAAATGAAAATCGTATATCGCAAAGACATATCGCAGATTCTATTTACTGACTGTGTTACGATGATTGCCGTCGCCCTCTCCTTAATCCAGACTTCGAACTGGCACCATTTTGTGGGAGGCAGAATTTTTGTTGTTTGTCAACACACCTTGTGGCCTCCAAGGCCCGTTAACTTGGACTTGCATAAAGCGTTTTCTTACTTCGGCGAATAAACGCATTTTTTTAATTTATAGCATCTGAGGAACGCGTGTTAAAGGTGTTTAAGACCGCCACTGTATCTTCGGTCTCAACTCAAAAATCTCTAGTTTAATAGCAGCAAACCTTCCACAAATAAGTGTACGATTATTTGTTTACCACTGGTATAACTTCATGTTGAGCTGTATCATAATGGACAGTTCTTGTGAACGATATGAAAAAGTGTCAAGTCAAAACTTAAACAAAAACATAGTAGAGGAAGAGAAAGGTGGAGTGATGGAGGAGGAGGAGGAGGAGGAGAGAGGAGGACGAGGAGGAGGAGGAGGAGGAAGTGGAGGAGGAAGAAGAGAGCAGGAGAAAGAAGAAGAGAGAGAGAGAGAGTTATTATTATTATTAACTGGTTATTATTATTTATATTTATTTTTTACATTTATTTATTATTTCAAGGACGATCTTACATAGGACGAGCCCCCAGATACCTTTATGCGAAAGCTGTTATTTGTTTAATTAGTAATTAATAATTATTCAACTTTGTTCCTTTGCAGTAGTAGTATCAGTTCAACGGTAGCCTTCTAATGTAATGACTTATATAGCGCCAGTATCATAATTCACAAAACAACAATCGATGGTCCCTTCAAAGGAATTGGAAGTCGAGAGTAGTAAAGACATTTCGTGGTTTCTGTTTAATGACGCTGTGTCATAAGGAGGGTGATCATCCATAACCCTGGCTTCAGGCTACCACAAAGAGATGGTTGGAGGTTTTTGCTTTGTTTATGACTAATTATGCATGTCCCCGCAGAGGGGAGTTAACGTCGACTAAGAAAATTCATTTTTATTATTACGAATTATACGCAGTTGCCTTATTATAGTATCTGCAGAGAGCGTATTAATGGTGTTTTAAAATTATCTCTGGACCGTATTATTAAGCGACAACTTGTTGCTGTCAATACCGAATACGTCAGCCTCTCACTAAACTAACTTTTCTTCTAATTAGATATATTTCCGTCCTTAGTGGTAATTTCTGTTTAAAGATACTTCATCATAGGAGATATAATCAGCGTCACCTTCTGAAAGTCCACGAAATAATTAAAGACAGGCTTGTTTTTTCTCTTGGCTTTTTCAGCAATCAACCTTAACATCAGAATTTGTTGGACTGTGCTTCTATCTTTTCTAAATCCTGCTTGTTCATCAGACATATATTGCTCCGTTTTTGCCTTCAGACGACTCAACAAAATTGTCAGGAGTACTTTCCCCATATGGTTTATCAGTGCTATAGTTCTATTATAGTTCTTACATAATGTTAAAGTCTCCTTTCTCCATTCGCGTTGCAGATGCTGTAAAACGCAGTTTATGAAATTATAGCTCCAGAATACAGCGTTTAAAAGGTGTTCAAGACCAGCACGGCATTATCAATTTCTTAGCGACATCTAGTGGCTGCAAAGATCGATAACGTCGACCTCTCTTTAGCAATTTCCTTATGTTATTATTAGGTACTAAAGGAATTCCCGTCCTATGACGGTTGAAAAGAATTTGAAAAATATAATATTATACCCGCGAATCGCATGTTGGACAGCACGGCAATAGACTATCGGACCCTATTGTATTGTATTGTATTGTATTGTATTGTATTGTATTGTATTTGAACACTTGTTATAGCGCCCCTACCAGATTTGCCATTCAGAGGCGCTCCCGACTACTGCGCGAACGCTGAATCGGAGTTTCACGCCGAAGCGAATGAACAATTGCGAGTGAAGGACTTGCCCAGGGTCCCTACGCGGCGACTTTGAGGTGGATTCGAACCCGCAACCCTCCAGCTGCAAGGCACCGAACATACCCCTATACCACCGCGCCCCAGTTGTATTGTGATGTGTTGTATTGTGTGTTGTATTGTACTCCACGTTTATAATGCGACCGAGCCACCCGCAGTAAAGATCCGAGAAATTAATCTCTGATAAACCGACCCGACCGGGATGCGAACCCGGGGCGCCGTCGTTACGAGCAGGCTACCAACCCACTCGGCCACTCAGGATCCCTAACTTTGATTACACGGATATTTGTATCTAAGCGACGGTTTAAAAAAATTGAAAAGAAAGAGTTAATTTCATGATTCACTTCGTTACTTCGTGATATTTCTGTTTCTTTATATTATTAATTTAACGTACATTTTCAAATTGCTTTTTACCCGCCTTCGGACGGTTTAAAATTAATAATATAATCATGTAAAATTGTAAATAACCCCCACGAGCGGCCATGATCTTGACTCGTAGTGCTATAGCAGCGCCATCTACTGAAATGAAACGAGTCAACATCCATGGGCGGCCATGTTCTTAGCGGGTTCTTGACCGCCCGTGGATGTTGACTCATTTCATTTCAGTAGGTGGCGCTGCTATAGAACTACGCCACCTAATGAATTTAAATGAATCTAGTTTATTATGACCTTCATAACGTATAGGACAGCAGCGCCACCTTCCGAAGCTAAATGAGTGTAGCATAGTAACAAAGAGTTCACTTAATGACTTATCTGTCTTTTGTTACATTTCTGTTCGTTTATAATATTATTAACATTTTTATCCGTAGTTGTAGTTTCGGTTTCACGACGCAGCGTCACAAGAAAGATAAACAACGTCGACCTCCTTAATAATCCAGTATTTGGACTGGCACCACCAAATTTGAGGCAGTTTCCGTTGTTTATTAAAAATCTTTTGGCCGTCAAGGGCCGTAAGCGTACTTACCTACTGTACAAGACGCAGTTTGGCGATCGTTAATATATCGGTTATATATATAATCCAATATTTAACGACATCCTATAGCTACAACGGCTGTTGACGTCTTTAAAGTTGTTGATGTATTTCCGTTCATTTTCTTGTAATGTTCTCACAAATGTTCTTTCTCCTTTCTCGTCTTTGATTCCGTTTCTGATAAGATGCTGACGTATTTAAAGTTTCTGACGATTTAAGTTCATTTTCATATAATTTCTATCAACAGTTTTCTTTTTCTTTTCTTGGCTTTGATTCCGTTTCTGATAAGATGTAGACGTATTTAAAGTTTCTGACGGATTAAGTTCATTTCCGTATAATGTTAATAACTGTTTTCTCCTCAATCTTATTAACAATATTAACAATATTTGATAGATACATATTATTTGATTTGATACATATTAAAGTATTGTATCTCCGTTATGTTTGGCCCATTGGCTCTTTTTATTGTAATTCTTTTTTAACATCTTTTTTTTCCTTTTTTTCCTCTTTCTTCTTTTGTTTCTTTTTTTGGCTATTTCAGCTCTTTTTTGGCTATATCAGCTCTTTTTTGGCTATATCAGCTCTTTTGTTTGGCTATTTTAGCTCTTTTCAAATATGTTTACAAAGTTATTAACAGTACTTCTTTAAGTTTTCTAAAATAACATGTAATGCTATTTGCAAACAGAAATTCAGCACAGATGTGTAATATATATACATGTATTATATACACATTTTATTTTAACATACATCTATTTACAAGAATGCATGTTAACAATTATTTACATGACAGAATACTTAATTAAACATTTCATTAAACATTTTCCTATGAAACAATGTAATATCATTAGAAAATGCAATGAAATAATGAAAATGACCATTAATCACACATATTTTGTGTTTATTGGTATTTTAATCATAAGGAATGTGTTCAACTATATGTTTGTAATAGATTTGATCTGATACTAATATTTATGACAATAATTATAGTATTTTTCCTTTATTAATGATTTTAACAAGATTATATACTGCACTCTGCAAACATCCCACATCAAGCAGAGATTTTAAATTAAATTCTGATTTATAACTATTACATTTATCTTTTAGAATATTTGAAATATTTTCCTTTTTACACTCCAATAGAAAATGTTCTATACTTTCCGTAACCTCACATGTATCACATAACCCATTAGGGTGCTTTTTCATTTGAAATAGTTTTTATTAGTAATGGCAACACCAAGTCTCAATCTACTAATTTGTACTTCTTTATGCCTATATGGGTTAAACCATTTGTCTAATTTATAGCGTCGGAAGACATCTTATTAAAGGTGTTTAAGACGAGCAATTGTTATCCATTGTTCATCGACAGTTTGTGGTCGCCAAGACCGGTTACGTTAACCTCGCAACTTAATAATAATAATAATAATCTTTTCTTTATTGAAGCGCCTGACAAACGCACTGCGCTGTACATTTACATGTTATGCAATTTAAATCTTAACTACTAACAGAACAGACAGCCTGCAATACACGGCACTAATAGCAGCCTACAAAGCATGTCCGCCCCACGGGACTCGAACTCGGTACCTCTCGCTCTCTATGCCAGTGTGTTATCCAATGCGCTATCGGACCCCCGATAAAAATAAGTTCAAACTAGATAATAATAATTATTATTATATTTAAAATCCTCGGTGATGGTTTCTGTTTAGCGACGCTTAGTCATAAGAGAGACAATTACCGCCACCCTTCTTTCTTCCAGACTTCAGATGGCACTACCCAAGTATCATAGGGCAATGACTAGGCTGACATGGCTCGCATTAATCTGGATCACATTCTATAAAATTAATCTGATCGGATTTTAATAAATTAACCTGAATCAGATTCTATCAAATGAATCTGGATTGTGCTTTTTTCAAATTAACCTGGATTAGATTTTATCAAGTTTATCCGATTCATTTTCGGATTAGTATGGGTTGCATCATAGGCCTAGAAGATGAGACAGATTGTACTGGATTGATTTAGATTGGAGTAGATTATACTAGCTTAGATTAGATTAGATTGTGATTTGCATTACAGCCAGGACTTCGGAGTCTATCGTGAGCAGCTCAGTCGATCAATCGTTGCCTACGTCAACGCGGCACGTCACGTTGTCATGGATACGTGCCACCTGGTGACGATTTTCGTGTCGGTGTTGGTGCTTGTTGATGCGCTCGGCGCTGTCCTTTGGATCTACCTTCAAAGGTAACTGAACACCTGAAATTAGCTGAATGGTCAGGATAGTTGATTGCCTAAACAATGGTGTGAGGTTCGATTCCATGTCGCAGATATGCTAATCAAATCTCGGCACTTCTATAGCGACAATGTCATAATTAATTTCTACCATAATCCATTCGATCCTCCGCCTTCCAAGCTTTCTCGTACTCAACGAAACCCCCCTTAGCAGCTGCACTGTCTCTTCTCTCTGAACAACCCTTCCTCAGCATGCTCTCTTTTGCTTCTGTGGCAACCGGACTCAGATCTCCACTGGACATCTCTAGACAACCCCTCTGGCATGACGCAGCGGTCTTGAATAAGCTGGTACCCAGCGCTCTGGAGTAGCGTTTTAGAAATTTGGAGGAGTCCAGTCGAAAGTCGTGAAGGGAGTTCAAGATTAATCCTAATGGATATTTCAGTGCCCAAAATTCTTGAGAATGTGTGAATTCGTAATATTTTTCATGTAAATATCTTTGGTGATATCGTCGAATTTCTACGTATTTTCTATTCTGTAAATCTCGTCGCCAATTGCTTACTATGGCAGTAGTAGTGTTCCTTTAAATTCTCGTCTTATCGCTAGAAATATATGGACGAAATCGTACTATTTTTATGTTAAGAATACTTTTGGCAATATCATTAAATTTTCTATTCTAAAACTGTCAACTTATTTTCCACCATCAGTGGTATTCGTTTACTGTTTTTCAGATTTGGTCTTGTGAGGATTAAGTGTCTATTGGAAATTCCACCGCCTCCAACGTCGAGCGCCAGTGTAGCGAGAGACAGCTAGTTCGTTCAAGAAAAAGTTAATACCGTATTTCGTTTGGGAAGAAGTGGACACCATATCTAATAACTGTCTCTGCGAACGGAGGAGGGTACAGCACCGATGACGTCGCTTTTGAATCATGACGTTCCTATTGGTCGGTTCGAATATAGTTCCAGGTGATCTCGATTGTCATTGGTTGGCGGTGACGACTCCGCCCAGTTCACTTCTCGTTGCTAAATGACATTTCCATGACAACGGTGGTGGATCTATCCACGACAACGGTGGTGGATATGGCTGCGAAATGTTCGGTTGTAGCTGCGGTTCTTTTGACAACATCTACGTCACCAGAATTCCAAATACACTAAACAAAAGCGTTTTCCACTTTGGCACAAACAATGTAAATGGTAATTAACGACATAAAGCAGTGTGCAGATAAAACAATCTTATCCTATCTAAGAACTTCGATGGCGCCATGATCTAAATGCTTAATTTTAAAGGAATCAGTCGATGGTCGTTATTATGCATGATCTTTGTGCAAACCAAATTGTAATATTAAAACTTCAAACTTCTAAAGCGCCACTTGAAACCCAAGCGCATGGTACCAGTTTATTCACGAAATCTGCGTTGAGTCAGAGGACGGTAAGTGAAGTCCGATTCCAGGTGCCAAAGGGTCAGAGGAGGCAGAGTAGCCGTTAAAGTGCGTGTCGTTTAGGCCGAGAATTGGAAGGTGGAGGATGAGGTGAATCGGGGTATGAATTCTCTGTTTTGAGTGCAAGGTCCGAGTGGTGATAGAGGAAATGAGTCCAGGAAGAGATGAGTTTCTAGCCGACGTTTAAGGACCAGAAGAGATTCTACAGAGCGAATCTTTGCGGAATCTTGGACCAGGAACAGAAAAGGAGATCCAGAGTCCTGGGCCGCAATAGATAAACCGCGGCTACGGAATATTCAGTAGTAGAAAACCGGTTGAACACAGAGTAGGGGAATTTGGAGTTAGCATGGACTGAAGAAAATAATAGGGTCTTGTATAGGGTTGTGCGATGCCAACTTTGCCTTGCACAGCCTAATGGATCTCGCTCAGTCGGTATCGCTCCATTCACTAAGTTAAGAGGGGTTCTACATGTAGTCCTCGCGTTTGCGCCATAAGCAACAAAGGAAACCGCGCATTCACTATGGTAGGTGGTCCCAGGGTTTGGAATGGCCTCGCTAGGGAGCTACGTCTGTTCCCAGGATCATGCACTGACATCTTCTATGGCCATGTAAAAAATTACCTATTTTTCCTGGCTGGAGTTGGGGCGCCTCTGCCGAGTTACATTTTGGAGGGGCGCTATAGAAATTCCTGAATGAATGAATGAAAGTTATTATTATTATGTATTTTATTAAGCGCCACTATCTACTGACTAAGCATCAATCAACGACGCTCCTGTGTAAGTTCTTGAAGGGGCGCTATATACATGTTCACAATGAATGAGTTATAGTTCCTGTTTAACCATGCTGTATCACAAAAGATATAATCTGCGTGCCTCCTCTTTTTCTAGGCTTAAGACTGGCACCACCCTAGTATACGGCCGCGGCCTAATCTTTCTCTCATGCAAGTAGTTTAACGACGCCGTGTCATAACATAGATGATAAACGCTACCCTCCTCCTTACTCCAGTCTTTGGACTGGCACCATGAGGGGGTGGTGTTAAAAATTGTTCCGTTTTTTATCAATAGCTTGTTGCCTCCAAGGGCTGTTTGCGTCGACCTTACTGTATACAGATACTGGCCGTGGGCTCTATACCAGTGCTTCCCAAAGTGGTGGTCCGCGGACCAGCGCCGGTCCGCGAGGCCTGAGTTGCCGGTCCGCAAAGTGAGTCAAGAAACTGGTTAAATTGTCTCGGAATAAAAAAATGGCAATTCTATTTTTAAAAGTCATAACAAAAACACTTATTAGGCTAGAATTTAAAGGACAATGGAGTAATGGAATTGGCTAAATATGCATTTAAATCAATTTTAATACATTTTGAGGAATTTAGGTGATCGAAAACGAAAAACAGAAATAAATAATAAATTTGGCACCGGTCCTCCTGCAGTGGAAACATTCCTGCCGGTCCGTGACTCTGTAAAGTTAATTCTGCCGGTCCGTGACACTGAAAAGTTTGGGAAGCACTGCTCTATACTATCGATTATTTACTTGTGCTGAATTTATAGCATCGGAATAATGCGTATTGAAAGTGTTTAAGATGAGCACTGTATTATCTATTGTTTGCGACATCTTGTGACTGGCAGGTTCTATTATTACCATATTATCGAATTATTATATTTGCTTAGGGAGGAATAGTATCTCTTTAACGACTCTGTGTCTAGACGACAATGATTGGCGTCGCCCTCCTCCTTTATTCCAGCCTTTGGACTGGCGCCAAGCAATGTTAAGCAGTTCTTCCGTTGATTATAAATAGCTTGTTTGTTGTTTCCAAAGGCCGTTAAGTTCGACTATAATATTTTTGTGTAAGACAATCAGTTTTCATCTAGCCAGTTGATGGATCCACAGTTTAACGGCAGCTGCTTATGACAACATAGGCCTTTCCGCCAACAACGATTATTTTTGGTATAATTTGGCATATAACAGCATGGAATATAATCTGGCCAGTAAGTGGATTTTCTGAATTTATAAATTGAAAGAGAGCGAGTTAAAGGTGTCTAAGAAGAACTCCGTCTCATCTTTTGTTTAGTGGCTGCAATGGCGAATTACGTCGATCCCTCATTACCTGATATTTTGTAGATATATTTCGATCTAGAGTGGTAGTTTCTGTTTAACAACAGTGAGGAATTATGAGTGAAGGACTTGCTCAATGGGAGAAGGCTCGAACCCATGCCATCCGCTTTACAAGCTGAGTGCTCTAACCAATGGGCCAACAGAAGTAGCAGTGGCAGTAGTATAAGCAGTAATAGCGTTGCGCCATGGTTCCCACCTCGAATGCGCAAGGGGGTTTTTCTTGGTTTATAAATATTTCGGCGCTTGGGTTGGTCACATGGTACATCCGGGCCTCCAAACTCTGTTGCAAGGCAATCAGGCAGAAACGACCAAAACAAGCCCTATCCCGGTACCAAGGGCCAGGGACCTTTCGGGAAGATAGATTCCTTGGACAGAAACGAAAATAACTTAATGCACTTGCACCGCTCCTACCAAGCAAGAATAGGGCCTAGCATCCACAATACCTACCAAGTCATTTAGGTATCGCTAAAGGTGTCTCCTCTAGAGCGCCATGATGCTTCAATGGAAATGAAAGTCGAGCATTGTAAAGACATCTCGTAGTTTCTGTTTAACGACGCGGTGTCATTATAAGGGTTATTGGCGTCCCCTTCCTCCTATGCTGAGGACTGGCACCACTCGATGGTAGGCCGTTTTTGCATTGTTTATCAACAGCTTGTGGCCGCCTATGACCGTTTACGTCGACCTGTCCCAATGGACATAAAATATTCAGAGGTTTGTTGCCAACGGAACGCATTTGCCGAATTTATAGTTTTGTAGAGTGCGTGTTAAAGGTGTTTAAGACGACCACTATAATTATCGTTAATTGTTAACGAATGTCACCGAGCTGGCAATTTAACTTAATTGCTGAATGTATTTATAGCATCGGAGGATACCTTGTTAAAGGTGTCTAAGTTGAGCGCTGTATTATCCAATGTTCAGCGACATCTTGTGGCTCAATTACGTCGACTTTACTTATATTCTAATTAGACATATTATTTCCATTCGTAGCTACAGTTCCTGTCTAACGACTCTGTGTAACAAGAGAGATAATTAATCAGCGTCGCCCTCTTTTATTCAGGCTTGGGTCTGGCAACACCCGAGTATACCGCAGTGGCCGTGATTTTCTTTACCTAGTTAAGCGTTTGTGACTGATCCTCCCACTAATGACCTGAATACGACTTGGTTTGGGTGCGCCATCGGTTGATATTCTTGCGCATTAGACACCGGCGCCATAGAAGTTTTTAATTTAATAACAGTAATAATCCATCCCCAAATTACGTCGACTTTACTTATTATTCTTAGATATATTTCCACTCGTAGCTACAGCTCATGTTTAACCCTCTTTTTTCCAGTCTTAGAACTGGCACCACCCGAGAATACGGTAGTGGCTGTGCTTTTCTTTAATGTATACGTAGTAAAACGACGTTGAATCACTTCACAAAATGATTAACGCCGTCATCATCCATTACCAAGTAAGTGGTCAGTTTTTCCGTTGTTTATTAACATCTTTGGCCGCAAAGTGCCTTTATCGTTGACCTGCCCTATTACAGTAGCCTACTGACTTCTGAATTCTGCTACCTAGGGAGTATGATTACGACAGATGCCAAATGCCACAGAGAAATTAAAAGAAGGATAGCAATAGGAAAGGAGGCATTCTCAAACAGAAGAGAATTACTGAGAGGAAAACTAAACAGGAATCTAAAGATAAGAATGATAAAGACACTAGTATGGAGCGTGGTGCTGTATGGATAGGAGACATGGACAATGAGAAAAGCGGATATAAGAAGACTGGAAGCTTTCGAAATGTGGACATGGAGAAGAATGGAAAAAATCAGCTCGACAGAACATATAACAAATGAAGAAGTGTTGGGAATAATTGGAGAAGAAAGAGTCCTTATACACACAATAAGAGACAGGCAAAGGAAATGGATCGGGCACACGCTGAGAGGAGACTCACTACTAAGAACGGTCATCGAAGGAAATATGAAGGGGAGGAAGACAAGAGGAAGACCAAGACAGATGATGCTGGATTGGATGATGACAAACGGCTACAGGAAACTGAAAGAAGAGGCCCAACAACGAGAGAAGTGGCGACGTCGGACATTTGAACCTGCCTAAGAGGCAGAGAACCACAAGAAGAACTGACTTCTGTACTGCCATTACATGCATTGGTTGAATTTTATTACGTCGGAAGACAGCTTGCAAAAGGTGTTTAAAACGAGCACTGTCTTATGCATTGTTCAGCGACGTCTTGTGGTCGCCAAGGTCGATAACGTCGACTTCTCGTTTACGTATGCTGTACCGGTAGCCTAATTAGATATATTTAGATCGTTTGTGGTAAGTTTTCAATCATTCGAAATGCTACAGTTCAAATTGTCAAACTGCAGTTATATTGTCTATCGTTCGGTGACTATGAAAACAGTAACTATTGTTTTCGAGTGCTATACGCAGCACCTTCTGTAGACCAGCATCTTCTAATATAGCCGTCGGACGCCCTGAACTAGCGATCCACTCACTGGGCGATTGCTACCTTTAAATCTTCATTGACATCATCACTCGCCGGCTTGTCTGTTTGACCGGATAAATAATTTGTTACATGAAGAACGGTTCTCGCTAAATTTCGTTCATCAGCAACAAGAATGCGTTGATATTCTGACGGATGTTTGTTCTTAGGGTGATACGTCAGCGATGTGTTCGAAACAGGGTAAGTTAACTGTTTATTGCAATGAAGACAGTTACTTTTGTCGCAATTTTCGACTTTTCCATCAGCATATACCTTAAATGCAAAATGATCGCTTAATTTTCCACCCAAATGTTTCACATTATTGCTGTTCGCCATTTGTTTATTTCGCAAATAGGTCGGTTGACGTCATAAAATAAGTACGAATATTAATCTAAAATTAATCGAACAAGCCGAAATTAAATTCTAGTTTAATACTCAAAATCTGGGTATGATTATATATTTACCACTGGTGTAAAATCATGCTGAGAAGCCGAAGTTAATCGATTAAAAGTTTTGACGATTAATCGATTAATTAATCATTAAAATCCACAGCCCTAATATATTTGCTTAGGCAGAAGTAGTATATGTTTAACGACCCCTGTGTTGACGAGGATGATTGTCGTCGCCCTCCTCCTTTATTCCAGCCTTTGGACTGGCGCCATGCAATGTTAAGCAGTTCATCCGTTGTTTATCAACAGCTTGTTTGCTGCCTCCAAGAGCCGTTATGGTTAACTTTTCAGGTAGGTTTAATCTGACAAGTCTTCTTCTTTTCCTGGGTTTAACGACGTCTTATGATAACAATGATCGTTGACGTCTTTACATTTTCTTTTGTATGTAATTTGTGTCTGGCCCATTGGCTCTTTTATTATAATTCTCTCTGTTTTTTTTCTTTCCTTTTTCTATTTTTTTTCTCCCGATTTTCTGTTTTTTTTCTGTCACTTACGTGCTCTTTTTTTTCTTTTTTAAAATAACTTTAATGATTTTTAAGTCATTTTGGCCTTCTCTGGCTCTTCTTGTTTTTTTTTTGTTTTTTTTGGCCTTCTCTGGCTCTTTTTTGGCCTTTAGGCTCTTTTTTGGACTTTAGGCTCTTTTAAAAAAAATGTTATACAAGTATTTACATAATTTTCCATTCTCTACAATAACATGTCATCCTATTTACATGCAGAACCAAACAAAACAATAGTAATGAAACAATCAAACAAACAATCAGCTGACTTAAATAGTCATTAATCATACATATATATTTTGATTTAAATAGCAATTTAGCTATAATCAATTTACTCCGCTAGTTTCTTGAATATATTTGATATAATCAATGTTGATAATTATAGTATTTTTCCTTTCTTAATGCTTTTTATAAGATTATACACTGTATTCTGCAAACATCCTATATCCAGTAGAGATTTTAAATTAAAATCGGATTTATAAATAACACATTGATTTCTTAAGATAGTTGATATATCTTCCTGTTTGCATTCCAAGAGGAGATGCTCTACACTCTCCATGACCTGACAGGTATCGCATAACCCACTAATGTGTTTTCCCATTTGAAATAATCTTTTATTAGTAATTGCTACACCAATTCTCAATCTATTGATTTGTACTTCTTTATTTCTGCACGGATCAGAGAATTTAATGTTTGTAGAAACATTTGGGCATATGGTTTTATATAATCTCCCTTTAATTTCAAGGTTATATTCCAGTTGCCATTTATCTATTATATAATCTCCCTTTAATTTCAATTTTAATGACAAGTGGTGGTGGTTTTTCTGTTTAACGACTAGCTGTGTGGTAACAAAGACCATTAGCGTCGCCCTCCTCCTTTATCCAGGCTTGGGACTGGCACTGTCAGAAAGCGAACAGTGGCGGAGTTAATGACAAGTAAACATATTTGCTGTATTTATAGAATAGGAGACAGCGAGCTAAAGGTGTCTAAGTTGAGCGCTGTATATATTATCCACTGCTTAGCGACATCTGGTGGCTGAATAACGTCGACTTTACTTATATTCTTATCAGATACAAATCCATTCGTTGCAACAGTTCCTGTCTAACGACGCTGTGTCACAATATAGATAATTAATCAGCATCGCCCTCCTTTATCCAATCTTACGACTGGCATCACCCGACTATAATACGGCAGTGACCGTGATTTCATTTAATATATGCGTAGTTAAATGACTGTGTAACATCACATATAATCAGAGTCGTTTTCTCCGGATTTCGAACCAGCGATTAAATGCATTTGCCGAATTTATACGATAAGAAAACAGCTTGTTAAAGGTGTCAAAGGACCGCTCACGTCGACCTTTTCCAATGAAGATAGACTTAATTTATTTGCTACCAACGGATCATTTTTATAGTGTTACAGAATGCGCATAAAAGGTGTTTAAGGCGATCTTGTCTTGTCTTGTCTTCAACCATCCTCGATCCGAGGGTTGGTCGCTCCATGGACAAGTCTTCTCCACCTTTTTCTATCTTCCGTCTCTGTCAACAATCGATGAAAAGGCATATTCATCCACGTGCTGATGTTGTTAAGCCACCCCATTCTCGGTCTTCCCCGCGTCCTTGCTCCTGGTACAGTTCCCTGTATGATCTCCTTTTCCAGGCAGTGTCCCTGTTTCCTCATCAAATGTCCAAAGTATGTAAGTTTCCTTCTTTTAATCTGATCAAATAGACTTCTTTCCGTTCCTGTTTTCTCTAACACCCACTCATTTGTTCTTTTTTCTATCCATGATACTCTCAGAATCTGTCTTAGGCATTTCATTTCAAACGCATTTATTCTTTCTTAATCTTTTTTCTTGATAGTCCAACTTTCACACCCGTATGTTGCCACTGGCCATACCAAAGCCCTCATGAGTTTCATCTTTGTATCCATCTTTATGTTATGGCTTTTCCATAATTATTTCAACGTTGTTATTGTATTAAGACCTCTAGCCAACTTCTCTCTTATATCCTTAACGTCTGCTGCATCTTCCGTTATCAAAGATCCCAGATAACGCGATCAATCTATCGTTAATTGTTAATGAATGTCGACTTTATGAATGGTGCCTTTGTCCATCTGGAGGTTTAACTTCTTAAATGTATTAAATTTTAATGTATACCACCTGAAAAGAGCTTTTTAAAGGTGTTGAAGACCTGCACTGCTTTATCCATTGCTCAGCGATATCTTCTGCCCGCCAAGAATGGCTACGTCGACTTCTCATTAACCTACGTTCGAATTAGATAATTTCCATCCTGGTAATGTCTGTTTAGCGACGCTTCGTCATCAACCGTATCTGTGCATGGCTTCATTTGTCTGTCCATCTGCTTCTGTATTAGACCCTCTATGTCTTGTTAGACTGATCTCCGCACTATTTATCTGATTGGTGCTTAATTTTGGTGCGACATCGGATGATGCTTTGTGCATTGGACACCGGCGCCATAGAAGTTTTTAATTTAATGACAGTAATAATCCTTCTCCAAATGGGAATTATAGCTATTTGTTTACCACTGGTGTCAAGTAATGCTGAATTGAATGGACGATGTTTGTTAATGATATGAATATGTACGGTAGGCTACCCATTAAAAAATGAGCAGGCAAACTTTACGCCTAATGCATTTCTGTACTGACACCCTTCTAATGTAATGACTCATATATAGCCCCGGTACTGCACAAAAACTCGACCGATGGTCGTTTCAAAGGAAATGGAAGTTGAGAGTATTTAAGACATTTCGTAGTTTCTGTTAATCTACGCCGTGTCTTCCTCTTCATTATCTTGGTTACGGAATGCCATCACTCGATGGTAGGCAGTTTTCCGTGGTTTATACACATCCAGTGGCTTCCAAGGGACGTTACGGTGACTATTCATTATTGAGGTAGTAGACGCGGAAGATTGTGGATTTAAAGTTGCTTTATTTATTGCTGTAGCTCCTGTTTAACGACGCCTCGTCATAAGAGAGATAATCAGCGTGGCACTCCTTTACCGAGGCTTTAGACCTACACCACCCGAGTATACTGCGTTGAGATTTGAGACAATGTGTCGCTTAAAATCGATCTTCTGTCTGGTGTAAAGCCGAGAAAGACAACAAGGAGTTTCTGATCGTCATAACAATGAACTTCTCTGCATTTGATTCCATAAAATTAAAGCATGTGGGGGGCCATGGTAATTACCATAATTATTTTGGAACAAATCTGATAAATTGATTTTAATCCAAAATTCGGATATAATAACTATGACTTTTCCAATACCCGTTACCATGGTGCTCGGCGACTTTTTACGGTTCATTTCATTCTTGTATTTTGCATAAATAGGCAAAGATAAATGCGTAATTTGGCCTTATTTAGAATGTAACAATATAACTATCGTCCATTTATTATAGCATGCTATTTTAAAGCGATTCCTCTGCTCTTCAAAAGTCATCGAATTTCCTAGTTGCTCTATTTATAGTTTTTGAAGATAGCCTTTTGAAGGTGCTTAAGAGAGCGCTGCATTATCTATTTCTTAGCGATAACTTGTGGCTGCGAAGTCCGATTACGTTGATCACTTATTACCTCACCTTATGATATTATGTATGTATGTATGTATGTATGTATGTATGTATGTATGTATGTATGTATGTATGTATGTATGTATGTATGTATGTATGTATGTATGTATGTATGTATGTATGTATGTATGTATGTATGTATGTATGTATGTATGTATGTACGTTTGAGCACTTGTTATAGCGCCCTTCAAGATTTCTACTCAGAGGCGCTCCCGACTACAGCGCGGAGACTGAATCGGAGTTTCACGCCGAAGCGCATGAGCAATTGCGAATGAAGGAATTGCCCAGGGTCCTTACGCGTCGGCTTGAGGTGGATTCGAACCCGCAACCCTCCGGTTGCAAGGCACCGAACATACCCCTACACCACCGCGCCCAACATTATATTATATTCTAATTAGACGCTTTCTCGTCCTTTCTGATAGTTTCTCTTTATCAACACAGAATTGATTAAACGAGCAAGTAAAGAATCCGGACCACAATTCATTAATAACTGTGAGTGAAGGAATAGATAAGCGTCGCCCTTCTCCTTAATCCAGGCTTCGGATTGGCACCACTCCATGGTAGACAGTTTCGTCGTTATTTATAATTATAACGCTTGCAAACGCCAAGGTCCGTTAACGGCGATTGGTTGGTTGTTTATTTTTTAACGACCACTGTGTGGTAACAATGACCATTAGAGTCGCCCTACGCCTTTATCCAGGCTTGGAACTGGCACTGTCAGAATGCAAACAGTGGCAGAGTTAATTAACGGCGATTGGATTTGATTGGATCCTCAGTTTAACGGCAGCTTATGACAACTTAGGCCGTTTCCGCCGAATTAACAGCGATTAATAATATTTCAGTCGCCGAATTTATAGCGCTGAAAAACAGCATTTTAAGGGTGTTTAAGAAATCTTGTGGCGGAGAAGGCAGATTACGTCGATCACTTATTTCTTCGTCTCATAATATTGTCATTAGACGTATTTCCTTAATTTGTGCTAGCTTCTGTTTAACGACGCAGAATTTATTCCACTGGTAAGTTAAGAATTTACTTAAACATTTGTATAGCTCAGTTATTCGTCAGAGTATCGGAGTAACTATAAGAAAATAACCGTCTCAGATGATGAGCCCCGAGCTCCTCCTACTCTCCATGTTAAATTAAAGACGAGCGCACAACTGATTGGCTTCTGTGTCCTGCTCTGTGTTTACCATAATCGTCACTAGGTGGCTGTTCAGCGACTCTGGTGTCTGGTTTGAGCAGTGACTGCAGCTTCTTACGCACTGTTCATTAGCGTCAGTGATCCAGGTATTTTCGGCCTTGAGATTTAAAAAAAGAAATGTGGACATGTGTTGCTTAAAATGAGATTTTCTTCTGTCTAGTATAAAGTCGTGTCAAACAACAAGAAGCATCTTACCGTCATGACTTCTTTCCCTGCACGAGATTCTATCAAATTTAACCATGGCAATCGTCACATTTTCGAACATATCTGTTAATTCAATTAGACCAATATTCAGAAATATGACTTTTCCAATACCCGTTTTCCATGGTGATCGGAGGCGTTTTAACGGTTAATTTTATTCGTGTGTTTTTGCAGAAATCTGCAAAGATAAACGCGAAATGTTTACTGCCCTATATAGATCTTTTATTTATTATAGGGGGCTATTTTCAAGCGATTCTTCAGGTCTTTGAAATTTCATCAATTTTCGAAAAACAATGATTGTTAATTCAGGGATTTCGTCTTTAAGAAATGCGATTTCTTGCAAATAAGGAAACTTATCACAAGTGGTCGACACCTGGCTGCTAAGGACCACTATCGACCAGAATGGTAGGAAAAAGTTGGGAAAAGCATGAACAAGTATGGTACCGCGTAAAAAAGGAACAACAGAATACTTAGTAATGCCTTTTAGATGTAAGTAAGTAAGTAAGTATATTCTTTAATAAACCAATTGCATATCCGCACTCTGGTGTACATACATCTTAACAACAATCAACAGTTAATGTTAATACGAGTACAACATTCTAACAATAAACGTCTTTCGCTGTAAATTATCTGCAAGAGGTACACAATGGTCGTGCGATCGCGGTCGCAGGGTATATTTTTGGGGCTTTTTGGTGGAAGTAAACTATGCAGTACGTGGCCCTGGTTCATCAGGACCGCAGAGAAAAGACGGTGTCAGCTTCAAGACAAAGTCGCTCAAATTTTGGGTAGTCTTCAGGAAGATACTGGAGGCGGATTAGCTTGCTTATTACTGATTGAAGTCGGCATCTATCCTGTTGTCCCGCAAACCCCCACCAGGCCGGGGCAGCATAGAGTAAACGAGCCACAGTTGTTGCACGTACTACATCATAAAGCTGCAGACCCTTGAGGCCATGTGCAACAAGAATGCGCAGGGCATACATTGATTGTTTTGCCTTACAGCATATTCGGGTGATATGAGGCTCAAAACTGAGAACTTCTGTAAATGTAACCCCTAGGATATTCAGGCTCAACACCCTAGTCAATCCAGAGGTGACATTTGGAACAGTGTCATTCCATGCACGCCCCCTCGGCCGTCTGATCACCATCTCAAAGGTCTTTTTCTTATTTAGTTTAAGGTTACATGTTTCGGCCCATTGGGATACATGATCAAGTTCATTTGCCACTGTGGCAGTGTTTGAAGAGGGTACCAACAGATAGGTATCGTCTGCATATTTGATAAGCCTATTTCCGGGGTGGGCCGCTTTAAGCTTTGAAATTGTTGTAATAAAGTTGGCTGGGCCTAAACCAGAACCCTGAACAATACCAGCAGTGATGTAAACAATGGCAGAAATTAAGCCATTGTATTTGGTTTCATGACCCCGATCTCCAAGATAGGCAATTATCCAATTGTACAAGCAGTCTGGTATTTGCAGCTCTGCTAGTTGCTCAGCTAGGTAAGAGTGCCTCACCGTGTCGAAGGCTTTTGTAAAATCTAGGGCAATTAGATGTACGAATTTATTGTCTCTTAGTAGATCCGTAAGGTTGTCGGTCAAGGCGATTAGTGCAGCTGAGGTGGAACCTGTAGGTCGGAAAGCGTATTGGTCCGTGAAATCTTGATTAAGCCGAGGTTCAAGCAGAATTGGGTAGAAGAAACGGTGCACTATAAATTTTTCCAATAATCGGCAAAGAATTGGTGTGACCGAGATAGGGCGAAAATCGGCAGCTTCAGATGGATGAGAAATCTTTGGCACTGGCGTAATAGTACTGACTTTCCATTGAGATGGAACGTAGGAGAAGATAATTGAAATGTTGTAGAGGTGTGCAACAGGTTGAGCTAACGCTGAAGCCGCCGTCTCGAGGAACCAGAACGGCAAACCATCGGGGCCCGTAGCTGTTCTTTTTGTTGAAGCCAGTAGTTTATAGGTAGTAAATTCGTCAACAATCACCTTTGTGCTGTCGACGACCGTAGATTTGATTAGGGGAGCTGAATAATGTGCGTCTGTAGAGATACATCCAAAATGCTGGTTCATCGAAGACGCAGTGACATCGCAATCTTTTTGTTGAAGCCAGTAGTTTATAGGTAGTAAATTCGTCAACAATCACCTTTGTGCTGTCGACGACCGTAGATTTGATTAGGGGAGCTGAATAATGTGCGTCTGTAGAGATACATCCAAAATGCTGGTTCATCGAAGACGCAGTGACATCGCAATCAGATAACGGTGTCTCGCCCCGGTATATGTAGCTGGTAAATCTAACGACTTCGGACTTGTACCACTTGACGGCAGGCAGTTTTCCGTTGTTTATCAACAGCTTGTGGCCGCCAGAGACTGTTAGCGCAGTCTCTACTCGATAGCCATCCAGCGAATAGTAGCAGTAGTTTCAGTTTAACGACACTCTGTGATAACAAAGATCATTAGCGTCGCCCTCCTCCTTTATCTAGGCTTGGGCTGGCACGGACAGATTGCGATCAGTGGCGGACTTCCATCCAGCAAAAAAAGCAGTTGCTGAATTTATAGCTTTATAAGACAGAAAAATAGAGAAACAAAATACTTTACGCCTAATGCCTTGCTGTATAGGTACCTGGAAAACCTAATTACTATTGCACCGGTAGCCTTCTAATGTAGTGGCTTATATAGCGACAGTATCATAATTCACAAACAACACTCGATGGTCGCTTCAAAGGAAATGGTAATCGAGAGTAGTAAAGACATTTCGTGGTTTCTGTTTAATGACGCTGTGTCGTAAAGAGGGTGATCATCCATAACCCGAGCTTCAGGCTACCACAAAGAGATGGCTGGAGTGTTTATGCTTTCTTTATAACTAATGTCCCCGCCGAGGACCGTTAACGTCAACTAAGAAATTTTCATAAAATAGAGGGAAAATTTTAAAATTGTTTCGGCTTAACGACACTTTTTCATATCGAAGATGATTAGTGTCGGAGGCAGAAAGCAACCTCGTACTCCACGTTTAAATTGCGACCGAGCCACCCGCAGTAAAGCGATCCGAGAAATTAATCTCTGATAAACCGACCCGACCGGGAAGCGAACCCGGGCGCCGGCGTGACGAGCGGGCAACCAACCCACTCGGCCACTCCAGGATCCTTACAGTCGTCGTATTATAGTATCTGTAGAGTGCATAATAAAGGTGTTTTAATATATCTCTGGACCATAGTAAGCGGCATCTTGTAGCTGTCAATACCGAATACGTCAGCCTCTCACTAAACTAACTTTTCCTCTAATAAAATATATTTCCGTCCTTAGTGGTAATTTCTGTTTAAAGATATTGCATAATAGGAGATATAATTAGCGTCGAACTCTGAAGTTCTGATTTGCTCTAACGATTGGTTGGTTAGTTGCTGATTGACGTCACTGTCTCATTACAAAGATAATATTTATCGCTGCCATCCTCCGTATTCCAGGCATTCGACTGGTACCACCGGCGTATACAAACTTTTCCGTTATTTAACAAATGCTTCTTGCCTCTAAGGTCTGTGTCTACGTCGACCATAGTCTCAAGATGGAGGACATTTGACCACAGTTTAACGTCGTCCTATGACATCAAAGGCCGTTGACGACAATACAGAAAATATACAATACAATCAGAACAAGAAACTTATAGCATCCGAACAACACCATTAAAGGTGTCGAAACGGAGCTTTACAATTTCACTAATATTCAATATTTTTGCAACATAAAGTATTTCATCTCATACTGTCTGTGATTATTATGTCCTGACAAATTTCATTAACTAACAAAGCATACATGTATTATAATTGATTAAGGTATTCCTTTAAACTGTTCATGTACATTAACCAAGCCATACCATTATGCAATATTGAAGAACTAAAGTTGAATGATAGTAATATTGTAATATGAATATTCATTAACCAATAAGTAATGTTTATAATTTTCTAACATCGGGTTCTTATTATTATGACATAACATATTTTAAACAAAAATCAACAGTTGAAAAGAAGTTGTCTATAGCTATTTCAGTAACCAGCATTGCAACACAGTACTGCAATACTATGCAACACAGCAGCCACTCTGATACAGCAACCAAACCAAACCATTTGTAATATATAATACTGAAGAACCAAAGTTGAATAATAGTAACCAGCATTGCAACCAACATTGCAACCAACATTGCATAATAGTAATATGGCAATATCGATATTCATTAACCAATAATTAATATTTATAATTTTCCAACATCAGAATTTTATTATAAATGTTATATGACATAACATATTTAAAAATTAACAATTGAAAAGATGTTATCTATGAGTGTTTCAGTAACCAAAATGTACACATACAACCTAAATTAAAGTATAATAATCCAGTTACAACTTGTGAATCACAATAATGCATTATTTACTTCAAAAATATAAAAGTGTATTAATAAAAGACTAATTAAATATTTATAGTTATAACTAAGAAATAAAACTATTCACAGGAACAAACTTAAAATATCCAATTACAAAATTTTACCTTTATTGATTATCTTAACTAACCTATACACTTCATTTTGAAATAAATTTACCGTCATAAGGGTTTTAATGGAAATTTCGTGTTTATATAATTGACATTTATTTCTAAGTAACTCTGAAATATCTTCTTTTACACAGTCAATCAAGAGGTGATGAATTGTCTCCTTGACTTGACAGGTATCACATAAACCGTTAGAATGCCTTTTTATAACGAATAGTCTTTGATTAGTATTGGCCACTCCTAGACGTAATCTAGAAATTTGGACTTCCTTATGCCTATAAGGTTCGAAATATTTTATATCTGTACTAACAATTGGACAAATAGATTTATAAAAATGACCTCTATTATCATTACTATATTCTAGTTGCCATTTATTTACTATATAAAGTTTTATTAAAGTAAAAATTTCCTGAAGTTCAAGATAATTAGTAGAATTTATGTGATCAATAGATAGACCTTCTTTAGCCAAAGTATCTGCTCTATCATTGCCTAACAGATCAATGTGACTTGGGATCCAAATAAATCTTATTTGATTAGAATTTAGTTTGCTTATATGATATAATAAAACATTTAATAAAGTAGGTCTAGACTGACAGTAAGACCTCTTAATTGATGTAAGAGCACTCAATGAATCACAGAAAATCGCAAACTTACAATTATTATAACACTCACTGTTTAATATCCAAAGAACAGTTTCAACAATTGCAGTTAATTCAGCTGCATAAACACTAGAATTATTACACAATCTAAATTTCTTATCTACATTTAAACTTGGTACCGTGAAAGCAGCAGCAACAACGTCATCTACTTTTGACCCATCAGTATAGATATGTATATAAGACTCATATTTAGAAATTAATTCTAAAGCATTTTGTTTTAGAAATTCAGGATGATCATATTTCTTATTTATACATTTCTTCAGAGATAAGTCAACTTCTATTTCTTTATTACACCAAGGAGCAGAAGAAGGGAAGGAGGGGCCAATAAATGATGTATCAAGTGAAGAGAAGAATTCAGAGGTACGAGTATAGATTGAATGTTCCCTACTATCAGATGTCCTAAAAACATTTGTCCAGTGGTTTTCCATGACTCTAGTAAGGGGGTGAAATTTACTACCCAAAATTTTAACTCCAAATTTTATTGAATTTTGGAGTCGCCTTAAATGAAGTGGTAATTCTCCACATTCATTTTGAAGTGCTGATGCTGCAGTACCCTTTGGAACTCCACAACATAATCTAAGAGCCTCAGTTTGAATACATGTTAGTTTATCCAAGTAAGACTTGCAGGCTGAAGAATAGGCAACATCACCATAATCTAAAATAGACCTGATTAATGCTCTATATATGGTTAGGAGTGTTTTTTTACAGGCTCCCCAACCATAGCCACTTATGGCTCTTAAAAGGTTTAACCTCTTTTTACATTTTTCAACAATATAATCAATGTGTGGTTTCCAACTCATTTTACTATCAAAAATTACACCCAAGAATTTTACTTTATTTTCTATCTTAATATGTTTTTGATCAATCTTTATAGTAATCCTTGATAATTTATTTCTCTTTGAAAAGAGGACTGCAGTCGTTTTATTCATAGATATTCTAAAACCATTTTTATTGCACCAATTTTGTATTAAATTGATCGATAATTGAATTTTATTTTCTAAGGTTTTAATATTTCTATGTCCTAAGTAAATAGCACTATCATCAGCAAAAAGGGACATTTCTACACCATCCACACCTGTGGGAATATCATTTATCATTATTAAGAATAAAAGAGGAGAAATTATTGAACCTTGAGGAGTACCGTTCTGTTGTACAAATTTATCAGAAAGTTCTGCCCCAACCTTGACTTGAAAAGTTCTATCAGAAAGAAAGTTTTCAACCCATTTAAATATATTGCCCATTATTCCGAATTCTTTAAATTTCTTTAAAAGGGTAGGGACATGCAACATATCATATGCTCTTTCGAAGTCGATAAAAATGGCTAAAACATGTTCTTTATTTTTAAATTTTTTAAGAATAGTATCCTGAAATTTAAGAATTTGATCATGTGTACTTTTATATTTTCGAAAGCCAGATTGATTTTTTGAAAAAAGGTTATTTTTTTCCAAAAACCACTGAAGACGTTTAGATATCATTGTTTCCATTACTTTGCATATGGTAGGGGTCAAAGATATAGGTCGATAAGATTCTGGGTTTGATGCTTCCTTATTAGGTTTTAATAAGGGTAGAATTATGGCATGATGCCAATCAGTAGGCAATTTCCCTTCCTCCCAGATCTCATTATAAAAGAATAATAACATTTTAAGAGCATTCGTATGAAGATGTTTTAATAACTCATAAGGTAGTTTATCATCACCGGGTGATTTATTATTTTTAGCTGATCTAATAGCCTGTTTTAATTCATTAAGATTAAACCTTTCATTTAGGATTTCCATTTCATCAGCAGAATTATTGTAAATCTGATTAGGGTTATTTTTCAAATTATTATTGTTTATATAATTTAAGAATTTTTCACTATAATTTTGAGTGTTACTAGTATTCGCATAATTCTTAGCTAAAATATTTGCTTTTTCCAAGTTTGTTTCAGCTATCAATCCATTATAATTCAGAGTAGGAATGGAACTATAAGTTGCAATACCATTCATTCTTCTTGCCCAACTCCAAACAGAACCCAATTTCGTTTGATTTGTAAGTTCAGAGCAATATGCTTGCCAACAAGTTTTTGCTTCTGTTTTAAGGGTCTGTTTAACAATGGCTTCTTGCTTTTTATATTCTAAATAATCAGTTAATTCTCTTGTTTTAGTCATTTTATTCCTATACTGATTTCTCTTATAAATGGCTTCACTACACTTATCATTCCAATAGGGTAGAGGTCTAAATTTCTTATTTTTATTCTTTCGATTTTTAAGATTTTTACTAGGTATTGATTGGTTGGCTATAGATGTAATGCAATCTACCAAATTATTGAAAGTATCATCACAATTTTTATCAACCAAAATATCTTTTGTTAATGAGAATTTACTTATTTCTTTATACTTTTTCCAATCTGCCTTTTTTAATTTCCAGAGATGCATGCTTAAGCTATATTCTATTATGACTTCTTCATTGACAGTAGTAATAGTAGCATAATGATCAGAGCCCATATTGCTGTTAGTGACATTATGCCTAGCATTTAGAGCTATATCTTGTGAACTTATGCTTAAATCTATAACGGAATGGGAATTTGATTGGTTTGATGTAATATGGGTAGCTTGACCTGTATTAAGTACTACTAAATTATTTTCAATTAATATTTCTTCTATGATTTTTCCTCTTTTGTTTGTTTCAGAACAACCCCATAGTTTATTATGAGCATTAAAATCTCCAACAAGAATTGATCTTTTATGTGGAAAAATATCTTGAATATCCTCTTTATTAAATTTATATGAAGGTGTCATATAGGAATTAAAAATCTTTAAATGGCCATTTAAAGTATTAATTTCAATACCTTGAATTTCAATATTTGGAATTTCTGCTACATCTAATACATTAAAATTTAACCCCACTTTTATGTAAATAGCCAAACCTCCCCTTTCATTACTTAAACAATCCTTACGTATAATATTATAGCCATCTAATTTTGGGGATTCATTTTGATCTTTTAAAAAGGTCTCCTCCACACATATTACATCTGGTGGAATGCATGCTTTCAAGATATAATTTTTAAGCTGCTCTTTATTACCACGTAAACCACGTGCATTCCACTGAAAAATGGTCAAAGCCATAATGGACAAAAAGAAATTTATAAGAATCTACTATTTTTAATTTACCAATCTTTGTATCTAAATTCTATTTCCTTATTAAAAAGGATTTCAGATGCTGCCTGGCAAATTTCAAACTGTGCATGTTTCCTAGATTTAGCCTTGTCAATAGTTGCCAACACACCAAGAACAAATGACATCTTTATTTGTGTAATTGGATCATAATCTAACACTACATCACTTTCTGGTTTGGCAGTGTTTATCGCCTTGTAATCCTGTTTATCAAAGGACAAAAACCTTTTGACCAAATCACTAGGAGAGATTTCATGATTAGAATCAATTTGCACGGTTGGTATTTTATTTTGTAAATCTACTGAAGTATTTTTTATTTCTGTTTGATTTTCTATTCCAGATTTCACTTTTGAGGCATAGGTTATGTTACTTGTTTTCAGAGCAATATTAACATTTTGATTTTCAATGTCATCAACTTTAGCCATAGCCTCAGCAAAAGCAATATTTTGCTCTGCTCTGATTCTAAGTGCAGCCTGGGTTTTAATGTAAACTGGACAGCTTTTATAAGCCGCACTGTGAGCCTGTCCACAATTAGCACATCTTATTTTTGTTTTATCTGGACAGTTAGCAAAAGAATGGCTACCACTACATCTACTACACACAACTTCCCGACTGCACGAAAGCTTCGTGTGACCAAAAAACTGACATCCATCACACCTCAAAGGTTTAGGTACATAAAGATGAACTTTATACCTTCGTCCATCCACTTCCAAGAACTGTGGTAGAACAGTCCCTTTTGGATAAGCTATTATTGTTGCATTACTAAATTCGGGATTACCCAATCTATTTATATGATGGGCTCCCACTTCTAATGCAATTTCATTCAGATTATCTTCATTTTCATGCAAGCCAAAAATCACCCCTTTAACAAAATACTCTTTTTCTTGTTTTTTCACAGGATGTGGTTTCTTATTGGATACAGAAGGGTGTGTCAAAGAAAATGGAACACTAGATTTAACAGGCTTGTCATTCAGTGACTGTATCTTGAGAAGCTGGTTTCTCTGAGCTTCATCTTTGGCAATTATCTTAAGCAGACCTTGTTGAGTAATATAAAGTTTTTCCACCTGTCCTCTAGACTTCTCGACTATTTCTTTATTCAGTTTCCGAGGCAAATGCTTGAAATAATTGCGAAGATCATCTTTAACTCCTTTTATAAATACCGTTCGTGACTGAACATCCTTAAGTCGTTTTTTTGCTCCTCAGTCAAAGGAGGACGGGATGGACTGTTATTTTTGGGTTCAATAACTTGTTTAGTCAATGTTTCATTCACATTGTACGTAACCCCATTGGGTTTCAACATTGACTTATCTATAGCAACAACCTCACCTTGTTCCACATTTACATTTGACATTTCAATAACTTTCATATCTCTTAAACTCTGGAAATTTAAATCTTGTTGATTCAAATCTACTTGATTTGTGACAGAACCCTGAACATTTGATTCATCAACACATTTGTTAGAAACATTAACGCATTTCGCAGATTTCTCATTAGTAATATTATTACTAAAAACCGGGCCTGGGTCTCTATATAAATTTGTTCTAATCTTTTTTTTGGGGTGTGCAACTGGATGAAGCTGATGATGAGAATCATTTCCACACCGTTGACCATCGAGACTCCGAGGAGGAGGGACCACCTTCAGGAAGTTCTCCTTAATCAATCCTTTTGTTTTTGTGACTAGGTGAGAGGTAGTCTTCATCGGCTCCGTCCTACTTTCCAGTGACTGGGACCTTTTTCTGGCTAATGTATCAATGTACGATTCAAAATATCTTTCATCTTTATCATCAGCACGACGAATATTGCCAGCCGAATTATAGAATGAATTTGGCACAGCTTCGTCTGAATCAGATAATGAGTTACCTTCAGAAAAAGCATCTTGCGAAGCCGTATCTTCACAGACTGCAGTTGACCGGATTTCTGGATGTTCATATTGAGTATTTAAATTCTGTGTCACGTCGGACTTTTCCTCCGCGATGCTCTTATTCGTCGAAATATCGCCCAAATTCGGAGAACCGGATGAGCTGTTGAGTGATCGCTTTCTTTTGAATTTTCCCATTTCGTATTAGTTTGTTTATTTATTAGTCAGACCGTATCGATTTCTCAGTATATAGTTTCCCGCCACAATGGCGCGAAAATAACGTTCTTGAAACCGTCAATTATAAAGACCGCAAAAGATCTTTTTATAATCCTTTCAGTAGTTCCAACTCTGTATAATATTTCCAACAAAGTCGTACAAATTGTTTTTTATATTTCTCGATTTTAACGCAGTTTTATGCAATTTAACGTGAACACTAAATATTCCGTTCAATGATATGTTGACGTCACGTGACCTCCAAATCTCACACTACCTATTAGACGCAATTTCTTTATTTATTGTATCGGATGTATGCGTGTTAAAGGTGTTTAAGACGATCGCAGTATGATCCATTGTTTAGTGACACCTTGTGCTTACCAAGGCCAATAATTGCGACGACCTTTAACTGGTATTTGAGTTAAATATTATGTTCATCCGTAGTTGTAGTTCCTGTTTAGCGGCACTGCGTCATAAGAGAGATAATCATTGTTGCGGCTGTTGTCCTCCTTTATCCAGGCTAAGCAGAGGCCGAGGTTTTGACAGCTAAATGTGCCTCACACGAGCTCCCTACTAGTTATTGTATTATTGATTGCTTAGCAAACATCATGTGGCCGTCAATGTCTATTACGTCGACCTCTCTTAAATCATTTCCTTCAGTTTTATAAGATATATTTCCATTAGTAGTTCCTGTTTAACGTAGCTGCATGTGTCATAAGAGAGATAATTAATCAGCGTCACCCTCCTTTATCCAGGCTTAGGACTGGCACCACTCGAGTATGCGGCACTGGTCGAGATTGTCTGTTAAGTATACGCAGCTGAACGAAGCAGTGTCACAGCACAAATGATCAGCTTCGCCCTCCTCATTGACCAAGGCTTCAGACTGGCACCGCTCGTTGGTAGGCAGTTTTCCGTTTTTTATTGTCATCTTCGGCGGACAAGTGCCGTTTAGCGTCGACCTCTCGTCAATTTTAATTATACACTGTACTGATAAATCAAGTTTGCCTTATTTATAAAGTCAGGAGATACTTTCTTAAAGGTGTTTAAAATGCGCACTGTTTTATCCTTTATTCCGCGACACCTTGTGGCCGTTAAGCCAATTTCGCCGATCTGTCATTACCTTATTATTATTGTTAAATTATACATCTTTCCATCCTAAAAGATAATTCCTGTTTATCGACGTTTCGTCATAATGAAAGACAATTAGCGTCGCCCTCCTCCGTTATTCTGTCTTCAGACTGGCACCACCCCAGTAATTATAGAGCAGTGGTAGATTTGTTTCAATGCTGCAGGTAGTTTCTGTCAAAACGACGCTAAATTTATTATTCGCGCAAGAGAACAAAATCTGCATACAGGTCACAATGCCATTGTGAATGAATTTATATCGTCTGTAGAATACGTGTTAAAGGTGTTCGAAAAGAACACTGTACTGTCTATTGTTTAGCGACATCTTGTGATTAAAACCCAAACACGTCGACCACTAATAATTAACTATTGTTCTAATTAGATATATTTCCATCCATTGCTTTATCGGTTGTGGGTCTTCCATCTCGAATGACCTCCCGCTTAAGCTTCGCCCTTTCCAGGTGGTCAACCCGACAAAGTTTTACAAGTCTTTTTTCTTTTGTCGTGGCTGGACTGTGAGCACTCTTGAGTAGGTTCTTAAAGGGGCGCTATAAAAATGCTCAGAAGGAATGAGTGATAGCTTATGTTTAACGATGCAGCATCGGAAGAGATATAATTCGCGTTCCCTCCTCTTTTTCCCACCCTAAGTCTGGCACCAACCTATATATAATACCACAATCGAGTCTTTCTCTCTTGTAAGTAGACGCTGTGTCATAACATAGATTATAAACGCCACCCTCCTCCTTGCTCGAGCCTTCGTACAGACACCTATGGGGGAGGGTTAAAATTGTTCCGTTGTTGCTGTTAGCGTCGACCTCACTGTTAGAATAATTAGTGAGGGCTGTTAGCAAGATGAAGGGGACCGGTTGGACAAGAGCGGTTCCAAAGGCCCTCCGATCCAGGGTTTCTGAGCTTAGAAATACCTATTTTTGAGTGTTGGCGGCCATATTGGACGCCATCTTGGATAGTAACATTCGGACACTATTGCCACTACGATATATCGATTTCTTGATCTTGAAAATATTATATTCGACACTTCATTTGCCATTTTAGCTTACCTCTGACCTGATATATACATATTTTTGTGTGTTGGCGGCCATATTGGACGCCATCTTGGATAGTAACATTCGGATACTATTGCCACTACTATAAATCGATTCCTTGACCTTGATAATGTTAAATTTGATACTTCGTTTGTTTTTGTAGCTTACCTATGACCTGATATATACTGTTTTTGTGTTGGCGCCATTATTGGCCGCCATCTTGGTTAACCCTTATAGGGTCACGATTTTTCTCAACCGATTTTGGTCACCGGGGGGTAAAAAAATACCCCCACTGTGTTTCGCATGATTCTTATGGTAAACTCCGATTTTCAAGTATAAAACTAAAAAAAGTTATTTATAGAAGGTACTGACATAATTATTGTTTTTATTTATGGAGCACAAGCTATTGCTGACGTCATTGTTTACTGTGTAGTAATGCATGCAGAAAGTTTAGAAACAGTTTTAAAGTATCACAAGAGTTATTCATCTAATATTTATGTATGAAATGGCCACACGGTCGTCACGAAGAATTGCGACAGCGCAGGCGTGTGTTCAAATACAGCAGTGGATAAATGAGAGTGATGACCAAGAAGAAGAAATGAGCCTAATGATGAATTTGGTATGGACTGTAGGCATCTACATGCACATGTATGTATGGATTGAACTATGTATACATGTAGCATATATATATGTATGTATGTATTATGCTTATATATATATGTATTATGCTTATATATATATGTATAATGTTCAGATACTGATAAGGAGACATTGTAACAGCAAGACACTCATGTATAAAGAATGCATAATGTTATGTTTATAAATTCCTGAGTAAAATAGCTACGACTTGGTGCATTTTCGTACTTTATAGCTGATTTGGGTGCATGAATAACTAATGAAACTGGATGCATTCTGTGGAGGAAACATATTTAGGAAAAGTCATGGAAGCGATTTCTTCAACTATTTTCAGGGATTAAAATTTCCGTGAAAAACCGAGATGGGGGTATTTTTTTACCCCCCGGTGACCCTATAAGGGTTAAATGCATTTTTGAGGGGTGACCTTGAGGTCGGATCGCATGGATCCTACCAAAAACCATTACCATATTACCAAACCTAAGTACACAGAAAGTTTGATGCTTTTGTCCAGCCGGTCCCCTTCATCTTGCTAACAGTTCTCACTACTATACACGGTTTCCTGTATAATAGCATATTGGCTGCAACCATTGCGCGCTACATTGCCACAGCACAGAGTAATCCCCATCCGCTTAAATTTTCGGTCTAACAGCCCTCACTAAAAGTCATGGTGAGGACTTGCTTCTAATGATGAAACGCTTGTGCTGAATTTATAGCACCGCAAGAATGCGTATTGAAGGTGTTTAAGACCAGGACTGTATTATCTATTGTCTGTGACATCTTGTGACTGACTGGCAGAGTCTATTATTACCATAATTATTAGGCGTGGTACTGATTAAAATAATTGTAATCGGTTAATCTCCGAAACTTAATAGCGATTAATCGATTACATTCGATTAATTTGGTCCATGTCACATACAGCGTGAAAAACTGTTTAGACCGTATACACTGAGTCAGTTGCTACTTTCTTTCTGCAAAAATCCTTCAATCATTCGACATACTAAAGTTCAAATTGTCAAACTGAAAAATGTAGTCGGTAGTAACTATCTTCTTCTATCTACATAAATATTCAATCATTTCACCTGCTACAGTTCAAATAATTGTCAAACTGCAGTTATAATAATTATTGTCTATCGTTCGGCGACTAGGAAAACAGTAACTATTGTCTTCGAGTGCTATATGAAGCATCGTCTGTCGACCAGCATTTTCTACTACAGCTGTCGGACACCCTGAACTAGCGATCCACTGGGCGATGGTTACCTTTACATCTTCATAAACTTTATCACTCGCCGGCTTGTCTTTCTGACCGGATAAATAAATTGTTATTGAACAACGCTTCTCGCTATATTTCGTTCATCAGCAAACAAGAACGCGTTGATATATGCCGACGGATGTTTGTTCTGAGGGTGATACATCAGCGATGTGTTTGAAACTGTTTATTGCAATGAAGACTGTCTTCATTGCAATAAACAGTTTTTGTCGCGATCTTTTACTTTTCCATCAGCATTTACCTTAAATGCAAAATGATCGCGTTAATTTTCCACTCAAATGCTTCACATTATTGCTGTTCGCGATATTGTTCATTCCGAAAATAGGTCGGTTGACGTAAAAAAAAATAAGTAAGAAAATAAATCAAAAATTAATCCAACAAGCCGAAGTTAATCGATTAAAATTTACGACGATTAATCGATGAATTAATGCTGGCCCTGCAATCTGGAATGAGCTCCCTGTGAATCTACGCCTAATGCATAGAGCCCTTGCAGCCACATTCTTCTCTAACCTCAAGACTGTTCTGTTTAGCCGTGGTTGAGTCGGGAGCGCTCATGAGTAGATAATCTTGAAGGGGCGCTATATAAATCTCTGAAATGAATGAAAATGAATGAATTTGCTTAGGCAGAAGTAGTATATGTTTAACGACGCCGTGTGTTGACGAGGATGATTGGCGTCGTCCTCCTCCTTTATTCCAGGATTTCCAGCATTTCTGACTGGCGCAGTTAAGCAGTTCATCCGTTGTTTATCAACAGCTTGTTTGTTGCCTTAAAGGGACGTTATGGTCAAAGTTTTAAGTAGTTTTAATCTGACAAGTAAACGGCTTTGCTGTTTTATAGAATAGGAAGGCAGCGAGTAAAAGGTGTCTAAGTTGAGCGCTGTATTATCCACTGCTTAGCGACATCTGGTGGCTGAATAACGTCGACTTTACTTATATTCTTATCAGATACAAATCCATTCGTTGCAACAGTTCCTGTCTAACGACTCTGTGTCACAAGATAGATAATTAATCAGCGTCGCCCTCTTTTATCCAATCTTACGACTGGACCATCCGAGTAGACGGCAGTTGCCGTGATTTTCTTTAGTGTATGCATAGTTAAACGACGCTGAGTCACATCACATAATTATGATCAGAGTCGCCCTCCTCCTTCACCAAGCTTTAGACTGGTTCCGTCCGATTGTAGACGGCAGTGGCCGTCATTTTCTTTAATATAATGCATAGTTAAACGACGTTGTGTAACATCACATATTATGATCCGAGTCGCCCTCCTACTTAACCAAGGCTTTAGACTGGTACCGTCCGATTGTAGACGGTCTTTCCTTTCTAGTTAACATCGTTTGTTCGGCAAGAGCCGATAACGTCGACCTTCCCTATTAGATAGTATAAGTGGTTATCTGTGGACTCCCTACAAACAATTTAATGCATTTTCCGAATTTATACCATCTGAAAAGAGCTTGTTAAAGGTGTTAAAGGCCTGCGCTGCTTTATCCATTGCTCAGCGATATCTTCTGCCCGCCAAGAATGGCTACGTCAACTTCTCATTAACCTACGTTCTATTTAGATATTTTCCATCCTGGTAATGTTTTTTTAGCGACGCTTCGTCATCAGCTGTATCTGTGCATGGCGCTGCATTTCTCTGCCCATCTGCTTCTGTGTTAGACCCTCTATGTCTTGTTAGAATGATCTCCATACTATTTACCTGATTGGGCCTTGATTTTAGTGCGTTGTCGGATGATGCCTTGTTCATTAGACACCGGCGCCATAGAAGTTTAAATTTAATGACAGTAATTATAATCCTTACCAAAATCAGGATATAGATATTTGTTTACCATTGGTGTCTAGTGATACTGAACTGAATGGATATTGTTTGTTAACGGTATTGAAATGGTTTCCACCTCGAATGCGCAAGTAAGTGATTCTGGGTTTTAAAAGATTGTCGGCGTTTGGGCATTGTCACGTGGTACAACCGTAGAACAATCTTGCAGAAACTAACGAAAATGGTCCCTACCTGGGAGCCATGGACTAGGGACCTGTCCGTAATATAGAATGCTTCGGACTGTTATGAAGATAACTCTATGCACTTGCACCACGCCTACCAAGGACAAGTATGGCCTAACCCACATTCCATGTCAAATCATTTAGTTATCGCCAATTGTCTCCTCTAAAGCGCCATGACGCTTCAATGTAAATGAGAGTCGAGCATCGTAGGGCATTTCGCAGTTTCTGTTTAAAGGATCTGTGTCATAATGAGGGTGATTGACGCCGCCCTCCTCATAAACTCAGGTTTAGGACTGGCACGACACAATGTTAGCCTGTTTTTCTATTGTTTATCAACAGCTTGTGTGGCCGTCAAGTACCGTTAACGTTGACCTTTCCCGATGATAATAAGCTCCATTTACCGGCTGCCGAATTGGATTGGATTAAGGGCAGCTTATGACAACATTGGTCGTTGCCGCCGACAAAGATTGTTTTTTGGCATAATTATTACAGCTCTTAACATGCCGAAGGAACGCATAGGCTGAATTTATAGGTTCTTGTAATGCGTGTTCAACGGGCTGGATTAAAAATAAATGTGGATAAAACAAAAACAATGGTATTTGGCAAGAAGATAATAGACAGGGAAATAAAAGTGCAAGATGAGGTGATTGAGAATGTAACAGAATTTGTGTACTTAGGCAGTCTGTTAACATGTCATAATGATTGTACAAAGGACATAAAGGCAAGAATAGCAAAGGCAAAGGGAGTTATGGCAGGACTAAATTCCATCTTGAATAGTAAGCAAATTAGTTATAAGACAAAGCTGAATGTCTTGAAAACATGCGTGTTTAGTACAGCTCTTTATGCGTATGAGGCCTGGACAATAAAAAGACTGATCATGATAAAATCCTGGCTTTTGAAATGTACTGCTATAGAAGAATATTGCACCTGAATTGGACAATGAAGGTGACAAATATGGAGGTCCGAAGAACATTACACATAAAGGCAGATCTAATACAGTCAGTAATGAGAAGGAAATTGGGTCTGTTTGGACATAATATATGCAGAATGGACAATAATAGAAAAATAAAACTGTCATGATGGGTATGATGGATGGAAGTGGACGAAGAGGAAGACCTAACAGGGAATGGACTGATGACATCAGGGATTGGTGCAAACAAGACCTACACAGTTAGAGTGTATTGGCGCAAGACAGGGGATTATGGAAAAAAAATGACAAAATTTGCATTGGACATCTACGGGCTTTCGGCCCATGGATCCTGATGATGATATAATGCGTGTTAAAGGTGTTTAAGAAAACAACAGTACTGTATCGTTAATTGTTATGTTAGAGTAGTCCTTCAGACATCTACCGCGTTTACCCAATTGCTTAATTTACTGCATCGGAAGACATCTTGTTAAAGGTGTCTAAGTTTAGAGCTATATTATACTTTGTCTAGCGACAGGGCCGTGATTTTCGTATATGTAGCCTATATTAGGGTATAGCAAGAAATATGTTTTGATTTAAAATTAACTTTGGAATAACCTCAAAGGTTGCTCCAATCCCAAACCATGAGTATTGACGAAAGAAGGCATTAAATTTATTGCATCTAACTTTGCCGCCGAGCAATGGAAGTTTCGTCTACTTTCGCAGGTTAAAACCATGGAAAAAAAGACGTGTAGGCCTACTTTGGAAATACCAAAGTATTAATACCAAAAAATTAAAAATGTCGGTAAAACTAGAAAGAAAAGTTGCTGCCCCGTAGGAAGCACACCCGTAGATGTGCTTCCGAGTTGCCGAAAAATCTGATACCTACATTTGCAAATGTTATGTAGTTTACATGATTAAAAAATCAGTACATTCAAAAACAACTCCGGCGTCAAAAAATTGTGAAGGAAGTTGCTACAAATGTCATTGATGTCTGAATTAAAGCTGGAATTCCCATTATCAGCATAAGATCCACGGCACACAAGTTGGAAATTTGCATACAAAAATAAGGACTGTGATGAAAACGAAAGGTGAAAATAAAGAAACAGGCATTAAAGAGCTCAGAGTGAATAGCTCGAAATTGATTGATATTGTGGCTTGCAAATGCTCAGACTTTCATGCATGCTGCTGTGAAAGGGACAAAGAAAATCCTACTGACGAGAGATAATTTCTTACCGATCAGAGAGGAGCAAGAAGGATGGTCATGAGGAAAATAAACAGAAAGGCTATTTCCATAATTAAGGAGAAAAAAGAAAGAGAATATACAGTAAGAGATAAATGTATCATAAATGTCAATGGACTGTTTCAATTAAGCCCCTATAGATGATAAACCAGACAATGATTCTAGCTGCAAAACAGTTGACTCCGATTCCACAGGAGACTGTTATATGCTGTCTGAAGGAGAAACATGCTCTCGTAACACAAAGTCACTCCATACTTTGTCGAGGGAATCTGACAGATATGGTGTCACCAATACCGTTGGTGCTGCAACGACACTGTGTCATTGGATGATTAACGTCGCCCTTCTCCTTTATCCAAGCTTCGGACTGGCACCACTCGATGGTATGCAGTTTTGAGGGTTTTTTATGAGCAGCATGTAGCCGCCAAGGACTGTTATCGTCGAGTATCATTGTTCAAGTCCTGCGATTAAAAAAATTGTTTCGGCTTAACGACACTTTTTCATACCGAAGATGATTAGTGTCGGAGGCAGAAAGCAACCTCGTACTCCACGTTTATATTGCGACCGAGCCACCCGCAGTAAAGATCCGAGAAATTAATCTCTGATAAACCGACCGACCCGAATCGAACCCGGGCCGCCGGCGCGGCGGCGGGCACCAACCCACTCGGCCACTCAGGATCTCTAGTCCTGCGATTAAATAGGTGCTGAATTTATATCTTACAATGGAATCGTTTTAAAGGTGTTTAAGACTACCACTGCGTCGTTCATTGTTAAGCGACATCTTGTGGTCGCCAAGTTCCGTTAACGTTGACCTTACTCTACGGATAGATTGGTTGGTTTTTTTGGGCGCTGTTTATAAGAGGAAGACGAGTGTTGTATTATCTATTATTTAGCGAAATCTTGTGGCCGCGGAGGACTGTAAACCTTGACTGTAAACCTTGACCTTACTCTATGATGGACAGATTTGAAACGTCTGGCGATTAAACTCATTTGCTTTCTTCATCACTGTCTTCTGTCTCTTCGTTTTCTAGCTGCATCGTTTCATGGCTTTATTTGTTTGTCCATCTGCTTCTGTGTTTTATTCCCTCTGTGTCTTATTGGACGATCTTCCGAATATCTACATCATTACGGCTTCGCTTTTGTTACGCCATCTGTCGATGTCTTGTTCATTGGCGCTACAGAAGTTTTTAATTTAATAGTAGTAATAGCCCTTACCCATATCGGGATATAGTTATTTGTTTACTACTGGTATGAAGTCATTTTGGACTGAGTGAACGTAGTTTGGTAACGGCATAAAAGAGTACGGTACCCAGTCAGAAATAAACAAAAAACTTCAGGCCTGATGGAATGATGTTTAGTTCACCAGTAGCAACATGCATAAGACCTCAATTTATGGTCACTTCGAAGGATATCAAAGTCAAGAATAGTAAAGAGATTTCGTAGTTTCTGCTTAACGGCGCTGTGCCATAATGAGGGTGATTCGCATCGTTATCCTCCTTAACTCAGACTTAGGACTGGCACCACTCGATGATAGGCAGGTAGCGGAGTTAGTCGACACATCTGCGAACCTAGTCTGGCGATTGGTTGGATAGTTGCTGTTTAACGACACTGTGTCATAACAAAGATGATTAGCGTCGCCCTCCTCTTTTTCCAGGCTTGGGACTGGCACTACCAGAGATAGGGCTGTAGCGGAGTTAGTCTGGCAATTAAACGCAGTTGCTGTATTATTATTATTATTCCATAGTTTAACGTCGTCCATGATACATATACCGTTACAAAAGGATTTGATGTAAATTAACCCTCGGGCTACCAGAGGGGTTACCACTCAAGTATTATAGGACAATGATTAGGCTGGGCTACCACCATGATGTTTACCTCAAAATGTGCGCCAATGATATCTGCTACAGTTACCTAAATTAAAAAATTATATTCTATATGAAAAACAATTATGCATAAAAACGTAGGGGGTTGTAACCCCCCCTTAGTAACCCGAGGGTTAATAAATTTGAATCTAAAACTAATACTAATCCATCATCATAATGGCGCTACAGGCGTTTACAGATTGGACTGGGTAGAATCGACGGAATTGACTAAATATGATCCAGATTAATCTGATAGAATGTGATCCCGATGAACTTGATAGACACTGATCCAGATGAATGCGATCCATTTCAGCCTAATCATTGTCCTATAATACTTGGGTGGTGCCATTCTGAAGTCTGAATAAAGGAAGTCGACGCTAATTATTGTCTCTCTTATGAGGAAGCGTCGTAAAACAGAAACCATCAACGAGGATTTACATAAGATTTGAACATAAGTTGGGTGGTTAATAGGGTGGAGTGAAAAAAGCGAAAATTAGAATTTCAAAAAGTAATAGCAACCAAAAGTTGCCTTTTATGGTATGGGGTAAAAAAATGTCGAAAAAGTTTTTAAAAATATTAATGTCTTCCGCCCCCACCAGAGGGCCAAAGTTACGAAAAATAGCATTTTTTCGAGAAAATTGCAGGTTTTCTTCTAAAATATTTTAATTGAAAACTAATTAAATGTCATTCAATATACCGTTGGATAGAGCTCTTAATACTGAATAAAACGATGTATTAATTTTCAGAATATGCCCATATTTGTAGAAGTTATTAACTTTTTACCAATTCCTCTGATTCGTGATATGTCGCTAAGTCTGAAAACGGTTAAACACTAATAATATTTTTATCCCTCGAGATATTTCAACCCATAGTATGTCATTCGATTCAGCTCTGAATCACCTTTCTAATGGTACATTGTGATGCGGGATTGTTTAACAGTACACATTTGTTTTTATTGTTTTAACAGTTTTTTTGCAATTTTTCATTGATTCTGTTGTCATTTCAGCTGAATGCACATTTTGTCCGATGATTTGAGCGATAAGAACGTTCCATTTTGATCGTAAATAATTGCGAAATGTTGAAGCATAAAAGCTACAATGGCTACTCGTTCTAAAACATTGTTTTCAAAGTTCGGACACATACAGGAACTACGGCAGACTGTCCTACCCCATATGAGATACGTGTCTTTGTTGAACTGGTCCACTACCATGATCTTCACTCTCTAATGCCTCCTCTTCAGTCTGGATTTAGGAAATTCCACTCAACAGAATCTCTTATGGTGAGTCTTCTAGCAGATATACTTCCTGATGTGGATACGTGCCACCTGGTGACGATTTTCGTGTCGGTGTTGGTGCTCGTTGATGCGCTCGGCGCTGTCCTTTGGATCTACCTGCAAAGGTAACAGAACACGCGAAATTAGCTGAGTGGCTAGCATACTTGTCTGCCCACACAGTGGTGTGAGGTTCGAATCGAGGACGCGAATAATCTAAACGAACATAGGAACTTCTATAGCGACAATGTGATAATTAATTCCACCAATAGTCCTCAGCCTTCCAAGCTTTCTCGTCCTCAACTAAACTTACCATAAGAGCTCCTCAGTATCCTCTCTTTTGCTTCTTTGGTAAAGTCCTGTGAACGAGCTTAATCACAGTGGCAGTTGAAAATCAACTTTATTGGTTCAAATTATGCAGAATTAAATTGGTGAATTTGTAATATATTTCATTTAAACAATCATTGGCGATGCCATCGAATTTCTACGTAGGCCTATTTTCTAAAAATTTCATAACCAATTTTCTTACCAATAGCAATTTTCGTCTATCGCTTGAAAGACATGAATTTTGCGAAATCGTAATATTTTTCTTTAAAAGCCTTTGGTAATATCATCAAATTTTTCTGCATTTTCTATTCTGGAAATTTCAACCTATTTCCTCCACCTTTAGTGGCGTTCTTTTTACTTTTTTCAGATTCGGTCTTGTGAGGATTAAGTGTCTGTTGGAAATTCCACCGCCTCCAACGTCGAGCGCCAGTGTAGCGAGAGACAGCTAGTTCGTTCAAGGAAAAGTTAAAACCGTATCTCGTTTGGGAAGAAGTGGACACCATATCTATTATCTAATAACTGTCTCTGCGAACGGAGGAGGGTACAGCACCGATGACGTCACTTTAGAATTATGACGTTCCTATTGGTCGGTTCGAATATAGTTCCAGGTGATCTCGATTGTCATTGGTTGGCGGTGACGACTCCGCCAAGTTCACTTTTCCGTTGCTAACTGACATTTCCATGACAACGGTGGTGGATAATTATGGCAGCGAAATGTTCGGTTGTACTATAATAGAAGTAGCTGCGGTTCATTGACAACATCTACGTCACCAGAATTCCAAATACACTAAACAAAAGAGTTTTCCACTTTGACACACACGATGTAAATGGTAATTAACGACATAAAGCAGTGCTCAGATAATGCAATCTTATCCTATCTAAAAACTTCGATGGCGAGAAGGTCTTAATGCGTAAAGGCATCACTCGATGGTCGCTATTAAGTAAGGGGCCGTCCATAAATGACGTCACGCACCTAGAGAGGGGGGGTCGGAAATTTGTGACGATGTGTGACATGGAGATGGGGGAAGTCTGAGAAATGTGACGTCACATCAGGTCTATGGGATAAAATTTAACAATTAACAACAATTTAGTTTTAATAATAACAGCACCAATTTTGAGTATTAAATTTTCGTTATATTTGTGATTATTTTAATGCATTATAAGAGTTATAATTCGCGCCCTCCTCTTTTGTCCAGACTTAAGACTGGCACCACCCTAGTAAACGGGCGCGGCCGAGTATTTCTCTCATGCAAGTAGTTAAACGACGCTGTGTCATAACACAGATGATAAACGCCACCCTCCTCCTTACTCCAGCCTTCTGACTGGCACCATCGAGGTGTGGGTAAAAATTGTTCCGTTGTTTATCAACAGCTTGTTGCCTGTTAGCGTCGACCTTACTGTATACGGATGATGTCCTTCGGATCAAACTAGCGATTAAAATAATTATGCTTGTGCTCTATTTATAGCATGGAATGAATGCCTGATGAAGGTGTTTAAGACGAGCACTGTTTTATCATTATTTAGTGACATCCAGTCTATTATTACCATTTCCTCGAATTATAATATATCTTTGCTTAGGCAGGGATAGTATCTGTTTAACAGACGCTGTGTCTTGACGAGAATGATTGGCGTCCCCTCTTCCTTTATTCCAGCCTTCGGACTGGCGCCACACAATGTTAACCCTCATCCGAACAAGGGGGTCTGGCCAGACCCCTCTGACAATATTTGTTTCATAACTATTTTAAATATTATATTTTCTCAAATCGGTTATATGACTTTGTTGCTATATTGTTGAGCAACAATTAGCACATTCTAGCGACCAAAAAGGTTGAGTGCTTAGGATACCCTGAAGATAATACCGGCTAAGTCTGTCAAACGTAAGACTAACAGATAGCCAGTTTACTTCTTCAATGTCGTTGACATTTCGGCACTCAGTGTAATGATCATCTGGATATTGAACAACTCAGAATGGGAGATGAATTAGAGCTTCAAACTGCGCTCTTTAACCAGCTTGCCAGATCTCTCACAGTGCCGTGGATCACTCACCAGAGTAACCAGGCCATAGTCAGAAGAAGTGCAGCGTGCAATCTTGGCCACCAGATCTCAGATATTACTCAATAGAAGCAGGAAGAGGAGGGTACAAAACGACGATGCTACCTGTGTGGCAAGAAGGACAGATAACACAGTACAGATGCCGCACATGCTACAAAGCAGTGTGTCTGTTTCACTGTCTGATGCGCTGTACACATGTATTCGAAGCAAACAAGAGCAAGACTAACTGGCCTACAATTACAGTATATTCATTATTTTGTGAGAGATATTTTCAAAAAAAATAGTCATGTAGTATTTGAACATAACACCCACCAATCAGGACTAATTTACTAGACTAAATTAATGGTTTCTTTATTTATTTCTTATTTTATAGATAGATTATCACGGAGTCGATCAAACGTTTACGACAGACTGTGAAAAAATACTATAACTATACATTTAGCTTCAAATTCATCATAGAAATGATTTATATTGCTTGGAGAGACTGATACATTGTTATTTTCTGTTATTCTAATAACATGTTGCAAAACTGGCATATAAAATACACTGTTACCTATGAAGAACCCAAATAAAAAAGGGGGGTCTGGCCAGACCCCCGTTGTTCAAATTAAGTTGCATTTTTCCTTGTTCGCATGAGGGTTAAGCAGTTCTTCTGTTGTTTATCAACAGCTTGTTTCCTGCCTCCATGGGGCTTTAAGAGCCATCTATGAGATTCATTCGAAAGTTATGATGTTATCTGCTCAGGAAACTAGCTACTAGAAGATGGAAATATCGGTCAAATTATCAAAGTATTTTTGTGTACGAAATTCAATCCTGTAGCAGATAAATGACAATTTAATAATAAAATATGGCAGCGAAGCAAACAATAGACATATCGAGAAAGAAGTAAAAACTCTCATACTGAATTCCCAAAATAATATTCATCAACCACGCAGCTTAAAGAGTAGGTCATGCTTTCCACCTCGAATTCGCAAGTTAGTGATTCTGAGATTATAAAGACTTTCGCCGTGTGGGTATGGTCACGTGGTACATCCGCAAAGCAATCTGGCAGAAACGACCGAAAGTAGCCCCTACCCCGGTATCATGGACTAGGGGGTCATTGCATAATTACGTAACGCCGAAAATGACCGTTTTTGACCCACCCACCTATAACGCTTCGTAACGTTACCCTAGACCCACCCACCCACCTACCCCAGCGTTACGTATTTATTGTTTAAAGAAATCGTTTTATATTTACTATGTGAAGGCTTAATATCCGGGCAAGTATCTTGAAGAAGAAGCGAGCCAGTGTGCGAAAATGACGATCGGCTGGTATTGGATCATTCGGCGGCAGTGTATTAAACACTAACTTAGGCCTAGTGATGATTCATACTGTTTCGAGTTTCTAGTTAAGTTTTAAATCAATGGCACGAAGTTTGATCTTCGATCACATCGTGTCTAAATTGTCGATGTTAATTTAAAATTCATTTATAACTAAACTTTTGGTAAAAGCGTTACGTAACGTTCAGCTCCAAACACCCACCCACCTAACGTTTCTCAACGTTTTCAAGAACCCCACCCACCCTGGAGCGTTACGTAATTATGCAATGACCCCAGGAAAGATAGATTGCTTCGGACTGAAACGAAGATAACATTATGCGTATGTCCCGCTCCTACCAAGGCAGAGTAGGGCCTACCACCCACATTACATGAAAAACCATGTCGGTATAGCCAAGTGTGTCTTCTATAGCGCCACGATACTTCGTAGTTTCTGTTTAACGACGCTGTGTCATTATAAGGGTGAATCACATCGCTCTCCTCCTAAACTCAGGACTGGCACCACTCGATGGTAGGGAGTTTTTCCGCTGTTTATCGTCAGCTTGTAAGCGCCAAGAAACGCTAATACCAACCTTACCCGATCAGAAAAAGGCTTCTATTATCTGCGGCCGACTGGTTCCACAGTTTAACGACAGCTTATGACAACATACATGCAGGCCTACATGTAGGCCGTTACCGCCGACAGAGATTATTTTTTTTGCATAATAGAACTCAAAAAAGCGGCCGACTAACGCATTCCTTGGACTTAAAGCTTAAGACGACCACAACTGACACAGTGGTCGTCTTAAAAACCTTTAACACGCATTTTACTAAACTTAATTGTTAACTTGATTGTTACGGAATGTCGACTTATGTCTGATGTTGAAACATCTGACAATTTAACCAAGTTGCCTTATTTATTGCTTCGCAAGATCACTTGTTAAAGGTGTCTAAGGTGAGAATTGCATTTTCCATTGTTTAGCGACATTTTTCAGTTGCCATGGTTGATTACGTAGATTTTACTTATACTCTAATTATTAGGTATATTATTTATATTCGCATGTATACAGTTCCTATTTAATGGACCATTCAAAAAAGCCTAACGTACTTCTGCATTGATAGCCTTCTCAATCAATCAATATATTTTATTGATCAATATAATAGGCCTACAAGCACATAGATTTTACATTCGTCTACAATTGTATCAATGGGTAGACCCAAAGGGATATAAAGTTCCGTTAACAGAGTCACCCTAGTTACATCAATCATTGATCAATTCGAACATTTTGGTTAGTCATCGCGTGATACAGTATGTCTTCAGTCAATTCATAGCTATCATAGATGATCCTATAATGTAATGATTGCTAGTTTTCCAGTATGATAATGCACAAGAACTCAATCGATGGACGTTACAAAGGAAATGGATGTCGAGAGTATTAAAGACTCTGCGTAGTTTTTGTTTAACGATGCTGTCTCGCCCTCTTCATAATCTTGGTTACGGAATGCCACCACTCAATGGTTTTTCGTTATTAATCAACATTTCCAGTGGCCTCCAATGGCCGCTAACGGTGACTTTTCTTTAAAGAGAAGACGCAGACTATCATGGCGATTTATTAGTAGTTTCAGTTTAGCGACACGTTGTGATAATAAAGACCAATTGCGCCGCCCTACTCCTTTATCCAGGCTTGGGACTGGCACTGACAGAGTACGGTCAGTGGCGGTGATAGTGACCGAGTTTATGCAGTTGCTGCTTCTTAAAGGTGTTTAATACGAGCACTGTATCACTAGTAACTGTTGCTTAGCGATACCGTGTGGGAGCCAAAACCAACTACGGTCGATCTTAAACTTATTTTCTATTAAGACATGTTTATCCTTTTTAACGACGCGGCGTCATAAGAGAGAAAAATCAGCGGCGCCCTCTTTTACCAAAGCTTCAGACTAGCACCACCCGAATATACTGCAGGGGCCGAGACTTTCTTTTGCGTTTGCGTAGTTTATCGACGCTGTGTCACAGAATAAATTATCAGCGTCGCCCCTCTCCATTCCAAGTTTTCAGACTGGCACCACACGCTGCTGGGATGGTTTTCCGTTGTTGATTAGAAACTTTGGTGACGTAGAAATTTACCTTGCGAATTGTGAGTGTTATTCAACATTATAGCAATAACACTTGCGCCATATTTATATAATTGGAAGAGAGCTTTTTAAAGGTGTTTAAGACGAGCAGAGTTTATCCGTTGTTCATCGACGTCTTTTGGCCACAAAGGCCAATATGTGTTGTTCACTCGTTAGCCTACATTATGATATAAGTAGATATAGTTCCATCCTTAGTGGTATTCTATCTGTGTAGCGAATCTTCGTCATTGGAGAGAAATATCATCGCAGCTCTCCTCTTTTATTTAGGCTTCAGACTGGCACAACCGAGTATAGGGCGATAACGGATTTATGTGAATGCTGAATTTATTTAGATAAGAAGTATGATTGTGGGGCGCATTGCAATTATGATTTATTGAATTGCTCGGGGTATTTAACGGCGCTGTGAAAGCTCGTAGTAATTAATAACAATAATTATGATGATGGTGATGTGGTTGTGATGATGATTGTGATGATAATAAAAATGACATTATCTTTACTAGACAGTAGCCTAAAACAATATTATAGACCATGTATAGAGTAATCTCGATCACGGATTTAAATAAATCAATCTGGATCAGATACTATCAGATTAACCTGAATCAGATTCTGTTATAGCCTACCCAATCCAATCTGTTGCGCCAATATAATGGATTAGATAAGATAGAATAGATTATATTAGATTGGATTTGATTGGATTATATTATGCTCTGTTTACCTGTTTGTGTCTCTGGATGTTCGTGTCTTACCTTCATCACTGTTTTGTTTTGCTGCATCGGTGCATGGCTGCTGTTGTATGTGTTAGTCCATATATGTCTTATTAGGCTGCTCTCGTAGCTATTGACCTGATTACCTTTTCTTCACTCACAATCGCATTTTGTCCCGTATTCCGATATTCTTATCTGACACGTTTAATAAATTCAGCGTCGTTAGAAATTATCTACCGCATTCAAACAAATCGCGGCCTCTGCTGTGGCGCTGCTAAAGGAATTTATATAGCGCCTCTTCAAGGGAACTACTCAGAGGCGCGTATTCTAGGGTGTTGCCAGTCTGAAGCCTGAATAATGAAGGAGGGCGACGCTCATTGTCTCTCATGTGACGGGACGTCCTTAAAAAGGAATGATATTAGGCCTATACCCAGTAACAGGTAAATGAAAATGCAATCATAAAACCCAGAATAAACGTACAGAGAAAGAGTAAAACTCTCATACTGAATTCCCAAAATAATATTCATCAACCACTCAGCTTTTCGAGAAAGTCCAATGGTCCCGCCTCGAATGCGCAAGTTGGTGATTCTAGGTTTATGAAGACTTTCGGCGCTTAGGTGTGGTCACGTGGTACATCCGGGCCTCCAAACTCTGTTGCAAAGCAATCTGGCAGAAACCATGGGCCAGGGACCTCTCGGGAAGATAGATTGCATCGGAAGTAATCAAAGAGAACTTTATGCACATGCACCGCTTCTACCAAGGGAGAGTAGGGCCTACCACATTCCAAACCATTTAGCTATCGCCAGTTGTCTCCTCTGAAGCGACATGACGCTTAAATGGAAATGAAAGTCGAGTATTGGAAAGACATTTCGTCGTTTCTGTGTCATAATGAATGTGATTGGTGTCACCCTCCTCCTAACTTAGGCTTAGGACTGGCACCACTCGGTGGTAGGAAGTTATTCCATTGTTTATCAACAGCTTGTGGCCTCAAAGGACGGCTAACGTCGACTTTCCCGATGAAAAAGAACTTCGTTTTCTCTTGCCCACTGAATGCGTTTGCTGGATTTATACCATTTTAGAATGCGTGTTAAAGGTGTTTAAGACGAACACTGTATCATTAATTTTAAGGAATATCGACTTTATGAACTCTGCTCTTCACCCATAATATTTATTATATCGATTTCACGTAACTGCTCTATTTATAGCATCGAAAGACAACTTGTTAAAGGTGTCTAAATTGAGTGATATATTATCCAATTTTTAGCGATATTTTGCGGCTCAATAACGTCGACTTTCCTTATATTCTAATTAGGTATATTTCCAATCGCAGCTACAGATCCTATTTAACGATGCTGTGTCTCTCAAGAGAGATTAATAATCAGCTTTATCCTGCTTTATCCAGATTTAGGACTGGCACCAACCGAATATACGGCAGTGGCCGTGATTTTTAAAAAAAATAAAATAAGTAGTTGAACCCATTACTGTGTCCTATTGGACTGATCCTTCCGCTATATTTGGTGCGCATTAGACACCGGCGCCATAGAAGTTTTTTTTAAATTTAATAGCAGTAATAATCCATCCCCGTTATTTGTTTACTACAGGTGAGAAGTATTGAATGGACGCTCTTTGTTAACGGTCTGAAAATGTACAGTACTCAGTCAAAAAACTAACAAGAAAACTTAACGCCTAATGTACTTGTGCACTGATAGCCTTCTCAATCAATCAATATACTTTATTGATCAATATAATACAATCACATAGTTTTCACAGTCGTCTAGAATTGTATCAATGGGTAGAACCAAAAGGACATAAAGTTCCGCTAACAGGGTCACGCTAGTTACATCAATCATTGATCAATTCGAATATCTGGTTAGTCATCGAATGATACAGTATGTCTTCAGTCAATCCATAGCTATGGTGTCCATAGTTGATCCTATAATGTAGTGACTGCAATTGTCCCAGTATGATAATGCACAAGAACTCAACGATGATTCATAACGATGGTGTTTGGCGTCGCCCTCCCCTTGAATCTGGCTTAGGACTGGCATCACTCAAAGGTAGGCAGCTTTGATGCGTAAAAATTTCATCACTAGGATGATATTACAAGGTCTGATCAAGATTGGCTGACTTCTAAGATATATGCGGGACTAAATAATGATTGTGCATCAAGGTGCAGTTGGCAGTTGGTTTATTAAGGGATATTGTCATTAACTTACTTAATGTGAAAAACGTTAACTGTCAGGAAACTTTATACTTTTTAACTTTGTTTATAAAGATGTATGTACACCAAAGTGCGATTACCAATTGGTCAAAAAAGAATATACTTACTTTACTTACTTACTTTTCGTTGTTTATCAACGGCTTCTGGTCGTAAAGGACCGTTTACGTCGACCGTACTCTATGAAGCAGAGGAAATGAATGCATAACGATTTGTGTGTGTGTGTCCACAGTTTAACGGCAGCTTATGACAACATAGGCCGTTGCCGCCGACAAAGATTAGTTTTGGCATATTACAGCTCTACATTCACGATTTAACGCATTTGATAAATGTATAAGCGTATGTAGGAACCGTTTTGAAGGTGTTTAGAACGAAAACTATGCAATTTATTATTTAATTACATCATTTGCCGTAAAGTTCCGTTAACGTCGACCATACTCTGTACTTGAATTCGCTCGGCTATGGCGATGAGAGAGAGAGATAATACGTTTATTTAACGACGCCGTCATATCGACGATGATTGGCGTGCTATGGCGATGGATGGATCCACAGTTTAACGGCAGCTTATGACTACATAGGCCGTTGCCGCCGACAAAGATTAGTTTTTGGCATATTACAGCTGGATTAGATCCTCAGTTTAACGGCAGCTTATGACAACATTGGCCGTTGCCGCCGACAAAGATTAGTTTTTGGCATATTACAGCTCTTGACTATATATATTACAGCTGAGACCTAGTTGCTCTATTTATAGTTTTTGAAGATAGCCTGTTGAAGGTGTTTAAGACGAGCGCTGTATTATCTATTGCTTAGCGACATCTAGTGACTTCGAAGACCGATGACGTCGATCACTGAGGCACAATCATCATCGCATATTCGTTTATTGAACACATTGCCGACATACCGCAGCCATTTACAAAGAAAGAAAGATAATTATGCCTTTGAAAAATAAAAATAAATAATTCATTCGTTATTGAACAGTCAGAGGGTCGTTGTCGAGTGTCTGTATAGTAGGCCTACTCGGGAAATGTAATTTCTATCGTCCTTTGTCGGGAGTTCAAAGCTGTGAGGGCGAGGACGCAGACTACATGTATAATCATGCATTGATGTTACTTGTTGCGTCTTGACAGCAAGTTATGAAATAAACGAAAATACAATACAATACAATATATGGGCCTTAGGTAGGAACAGGCTAAACAGCACGGAGCGAGTCCAGTCGCATCACAATACAATTATACTATTGTGAGTGAAGGAATTACTCAGGTTACGCGATAATTCGTTCATTATAATTAATATCAATGATGATGATGATGATGAGGATGATGATGATGATGATGATGATGATGATGATGATGATGATGACGACGACGACGACGACGACGACGACGACGACGACGACGATGACGATGATGATGATCCAACAGTTCAGATCTGATCAGTTTAGATAAGATTAGAGTTTTGTAGATAAGATTAGATTGATTTAATTGTTCTTGTTTGTCTCTAATCGTTGTCTATATCTGGTCGCTTTCTGTCGAAGCATGGCTTCATTTGTCTGTCCACCAGCTTTTGTGTTAGTTGCACTAATGTTCCTGGAAGAGAAACAAAGATACCATTCTTTAGAGGGAATGAAGGGCTTCATTTGCATACCTATATCTTTGTCATTATGAATACCGGAAGTGATCAAAATAAATAATAATACGCGTAATCTGTGTGAAAATGGCTGAATACAGCATTACAACGTAAACCGATATATATGTATGGATATATATATGTATGGATGTACACAGGGCTTCGAGGTGGGAACCATGGAACTACATGTACTCGAATAGCTGCGTGGTTGATGAATATTATTTTGGAGATTCAGTATTAGAGTATTTCTTCTTTCTCGGTATGTTGAAAATAGGTTTCGCTTCTATATTTTATTATTACATCTTCATGTACGTGTTATTGGATTTAGTTCCATCCATATTAACCCTAGGGCTACCAAGCTTTTTTTGTAACACTGGCTACCAAGGAGGGGTGGTTACCACCCCCCCTGGATTTCGTGTTTGGTTTAACATATCATAACGTGTAATATAGCATTGGATTCAGCATTCAGCATTCATTTCTGCACAGAATGGTATATTTAGTTGTACATTATGTGAATGCACCTCGAAATTACATCACTTTTAACAACGGAACCCATTCATTAGCAATATTTTATATTATTGCGTACATTTTGTACTTTTTGGATAAACAAATATAAGATTATGTGTGTTTTGAAACTAATCTATGTATAACAGATACACAAAATCATCCCTAAACATGTTTATATAGTATAAATGTACATCCATACATATATATCCATACATATATATCGGTTTACGTTGTAATGCTGTATTCAGCCATTTTCACACAGATTACGCGTATTATTATTTATTTTGATCACTTCCGGTATTCAAAAGACAAAGATGTAGGTATGCAAATGAAGCCCTTCATTCCCTCTAAAGAATGGTATCTTTGTTTCTCTTCCAGGAAGACAAATGAATACGCTACAGACAACAAAACTAAGGGGGAGTCCTTCCATTCAGCCATTTTCACGCATATTACGCGTATTATTATTTATTTTGAGCACTTCCGGTTGTCTCAGGTCAACTCAGTGACCACAGAAATGTAGCCTCACATTCCCTCTATAGAATGGTAAAATTTGTGTCTCTTAATATTAAATGACGGATAAGATATAGTCGAAAATCTAGGGGGGTGGTATCCACCCTGGTGCCTCGGGTATATTGGGTATAACTTTTGAACGGTGTGAGATATCATCTCACATTTTACCTCAAACGTGTGTAAATGAACCCCCTACAGCAACCTGAAAGGTCAAATTTTTATTCCATACGGAAAAAGTTTGAGATGAAAAAAAACCTAGGGGTGGCAACCACCCCCCCTTGGTAGCCCGAGGGTTAATGTTAGTATTAGTTAGATACTTTTGGAAGGCCTAAACGTTCTTTAACACGTGTTTAAAGAATTTTTGAAGGAAAGTACGTAGAGAAGATTAAAGAAATGTCGAATTTGTTGCACGATTAAAAGTCTGATTGTGAAAACAAGGAAATTCAATTGCTCAGGTACATAGCGGCGCTGATGATGATGACGATGACGATTGCATACAGCCATCAGCAGGCACTCCCATACTGCTGACTGTTGTCACCCCCTCACCACGTTGAGGTGTGAGTCGGACTTTGTGGGGTTAGTATACAAGTTGAAAAATCTCTCTTTTACACTATATCGGGTTAGCGAAGTAAGTAAGTAGGCTATATTTTTTCGCAAGTATGCTATCTGGATATCCTACTAATTATTGAATCGCTGAATTATGTTTAAAAAATGAGCGAAATTTCTGCATATTCCTTAACATTTACATAAAATTTTATGTTATTTGTGCGTAATAAATTCGAATCTTCTCTGTGGTTGAGACTAATGCATACTTTTGTGTTGAGGCTTATGGGAACGTAGTGGTTAATACTTTTATCAAGTTTGGGGCTGAGACAAATTGGTACCATTGGGTTGAGACTGACTGATACTTTGCAGATGAGACTGAAGGGTACTTAATGGTTGAAACTGATTGATACATCGGAGTTAAGACTGACTGATTTTTTGAGGTTGAGACTTATCAATGCTTTTGAGTTGAAAACGTTGGGCACTTTGAAGTCGAGTCTGATGGGTAATTTGGGGTGTTCAGATTGAAGGGTTCGGACATACATGTATGGATAAGTCTTGGTTGAGACCAGTGGGCACTTAAGGATTTCGCCTTACGGGTATTTTGGACCGGTCGTGTGGCTTTGTGTACTTGTTTGTCTCTCTGGATGTTCTTGTCTTTCTCTCAACTTTCTTTGGTCGCTTTCTATCGAAGGGGATTCATTTGTCTGGCCATCTGTTTCTGTATAACTTCTTCTGTGTTTTATTTTATTTATTTTATTGTTTTATTTCGACTGATCTCCTTCTTTTGACCTGATTACGGCTTGGTGTTGGTGTTCCATCCGTTAATGCCTTGTGCATTAGACTCTGGCGCTATAGAAGTCTTCAACTTAATAACAGTATTAATTCTGACCCTTCTCTGGATATTTTCATTTTATTACCTCTCATATGACTTCTTGCAATGAGCTAAGCGGACATTGTTCTTTAACGGTACGGAAAAGTACCCATTTCAGAAAAATAAGCAACACAATTACTTAACGCCTTATACCTTGCTGTATAGATGGCTGGCAAATTTTTTATTACTCTGGTGCCATTTTTCACGAGACATCAATCGGAGGTCGCTTCAAAGGAAATGGAAGTAGGAAAACTGATTAACGCCACCCTCCTCTTTAATCTGGCTTAGGATTGGCACCACTCCATGGTAGACTGATTCACCGGTATTTATAAAAAAGCTTCCGACCGTCAATGTCTGTTTACGTAGACTCTGTAATAGATACAATGTAGAATATATTATCGATTGGATCCACAGTTTAACGGCTGCTTGTGACAACATAGGCCGTTTCCGCCGACAAAGATTAGTTTTGGCATATTTCCTTTCTTTCTTTCTCCTCCGTCAAGTATTCGCTGACGATGAGGCTCTAACAAAACTTCTCCATTTCGGTCGGTCTCTTGCGAGTTCTATTGCCCTTCTTAAGTCCCATCCTCTGTCTTCTATGTCCTCCAGTACGTTGTCTATCCATCTCTTCTTCTGACGTCCTCTGCTCCTTGTTCCCTCCACCTCTCCGTGCAGCGCCTTTGCCGGCATTCTTCCGTTCTCCATCCTGATCACATGTCCATACCATGTTAGTCTTCGTTTCTTTATTCTTTCCACTATCGTTTCCTTCTGTCCCAGTTCTTCTCGTGTCACCTCATTCCGTATCTTTTCTCTTCGTGATCTATTCAGTAGTCCTCGTAGCCATCCCATCTCCGCCACCAGGAGTCTTCTCTCGTCCTCCTTTTTCATGCACCAAGATTCTGCTCCATACGTGAGGATCGGTATCACCAGTGTTTCGTATAGTTTGGTTTTTGTTCTTGTTGAGATGTTGCCTGATCTCCATAGTTTCCTCAGCTTTCCAAACATTGCTGACGCCAGCCCAATTCTTTTCCTTATGTCCCTTGTCGACTCTGCGTCCTCCGTAATTACGCCCCCAGGTACACAAATTCCGTTACCTGTTCCAGCTCCTCTCCTTCCAGGGTGATGTTTATCTTTTCTTTCTCCTTACCAATTGTCATTGTTTTGGTCTTCTCTCCATTGATCTTAAGCCCGAATCTTTTGCTACTTTCGTGTACCCTGGTCGTTAGTTCCTGCAGTTGGCTTCCGCTTTCCGCCATCAGATCTATGTTGTCTGCAAATCTTAGGTTGTTGACTATTGTTCCATTTATTCTCACCCCTATTTCTGTATCTGCCAGCGCTATGTCCATCATTGCCTCCAATATCAGGTTGAATAGGTATGGGGATAGACCGCAGCCTTGTCTTACTCCAACATGCACACGAAACCATTCCGTTAGCTCCCCATCTACTCTCACTGCGCTTACCGTCTTGCTATATAGGTCCTCTAGTAGTTCCACTAGCTCCTCTGGTATTCCATAATTCCTCATCACTCTCCATAGCCCCCGCTGCCAGATGCTATCAAAAGCCTGTCTGAAGTCTATAAAGTTGTTATAAATCACCTTGTTCTTTTCATAGTATTTCTCCGCTAGTTGCCTGATTGTGAATATTTGGTCTACCGTTCCCCTTCCTCTTCTGAAACCCGCCTGTTCCTCTCCCACTATTTCATCCACATACCTCCGTAGTCGTTGTTGCAGGACTCTGGTGTACACCTTCCCAGGCACGCTCAGGAGGCTAATTCCTCTGTAATTGCTGCAGATGGTTTTGTCCTTTTTCTTGTGTATGGGGACTATGATCGCCTTTACCCAGTCCTCCGGGCATTTCTTCCCTTGGTATATCCTGTTGCACAGAGTGTGCATCATTTCCACCGAGCACTCCTCTCCTTCCCTGATCATTTCTGCTGTGATGTTGTCTTCCCCGGTGCTTTCCTCTTTTTTTGGTTATTTATCGCCTCTTCTATTTCCCCTCTGAGTATGTGGCCTAGCCTATCCTGGTTGCTATTCTGTGGCATCTCCTCCAAGACCGTGATGTCCGTTGGGTTCTCTTCGTTATACAGTTCCTCGAAGTGTTCTCTCCATCGTCCCCTGATCTCGTCCCTGTCCTCTATCTTTTTCCCATCCTTGCTTCTGATTTCTGATGATCCGCTGCTCACCGTGCCACATATTTCCTCCGCCATCCTGAACAATCCCCTGGTATCTTTTCTCTCCGCTCTATGCTCCATCTCTGTGCATTTTTCCTCTATCCATTGTTCTTTGCATTTCTTTGCCTTCTTTTTGATCTCTCTAGTTAGTTTATTGTATCTTTTCCTGTTTCCTTCGTTGTCCGTTTTGGTCCTTCTAAGTTCCTTCCTTTGGTCGCTTAGGTTAAGCACTTCTTGCGTTATCCACGGCTTTGGCATATTACAGCTCTTTTAATCTAAGTAATATTATCGATTAATTGCAGTCGTTATATTTATAGCATTTGAAACAGCATTTTAAAGGTGTTTAAGACATCTTAAATAAATAATAATAATAATATCTTTTCTTTAATTTAGCGCCTGACAAACGCACTGCGCTGTACATTTACATGTTATGCAATTGAAACAATCTTAACTAGTTAACTACTAACAGAACAGACAGCTTGTAATACACGGCGCTAATAGCAGCCTACAAAGCAAATCCGCCCTAACGGGGCTCGAACTCGGTACCTCTCGCACTCTTCGCCAGATGTTATCCAACGCGCCACCGGACCCCCTTGTGGCGGAGAAGGCAGATTACGCCGATCACTTATTTCTTCGCTTCATAATATGGTAATTAGACGTAGGCCCTATTTCCTTAATTTGTTAACGACAGATAATTTATTCAACTGGTAAGTTAAGAACATCTGATTTTCGAAGTTCTAAGTCTCGCACACCAAGTCTGCTATCTATGTAGGCTTGTGTTTGTATGTATCTAGCTAGGTACTTAAACATTTGTATAGCTCAGTCATTCGTCAGAGTATCGGAGTAACTATAAGAAAGTAACCGTCTAAGATGAGGAGCCCCGAGCCCCTACTCTCCATGTTAAAAGACGAGCGTTCAACCAATCGGCTTCTGTGTCCTGCTCTGTGTTTACCATCATCGTCACTATAGGTGGCTGTTCAGCGACTCTGGTGTCTGGTTTGCGCAGTTACTGCAGCTTCTTACGCACTGTTCTTTAGCCTTGATCGTCATCAGTGATTTAGGTATCCTGGGCCTAGAGATTTTAAAAAGAAATGAGGAAATGTGTTGCTTAAAACCCTCTGTCTGGTGTAAAGTCGTGTCAAACAACAAGGAGCTTCTTACCGTCATAACAATGAACTTATTTCCCTGCATGAGATTCTATCGAATTAAAGCATGAGGAAGACATGGCAATTGTCACATTTTCGAACAAATCTGATCATTTAATTAGGCCAAAATTCGGATATATGACTTTACCAATACCCGTTTCCATGGTGATAGGAGGCGCTTTAACGTTTAGTTTTTTCGTTTATTTGGCAGAAATCTGCCAAGATAAACGCGAAATATTTACTGATTCGTGTATATAAATCTTTTATTTATTATAGCAGCATTGTCTCATAAGAAAGAAAATTATCGCTGCCATCCAACGTATTCCAGGCATTCGACTGGTACCACCGGAGGATACAAACTTTTCCGTTAGTTAACAGTTGCTTCTTGCCTCTAAGGGCTGTCTACGTCGACCATAGTGTATGAATGGCGGAGAGCGATCTTCCTATCAGACGCAATTTCTTTATTTATAGCATCGGATGAATGCGTGTTAAAGGTGTTTAAGACGATCACAGTATGATCCATTGTTTAGTGACACCTTGTGCTTGCCAAAGCCAATAGCGACGAGTTTTAACTGATATTTGAATTAACGATGAAACGATTGTGCTGAATTTATAGCACTGCGTGAATGCATGTTGAAGGTGTTTAAGACGAGGACTGTATTATCTATTGCTTGTGACATCTTGTGACTGGCAGAGTCTATTATTACCATAATTATTAGTCCTGGCACTGAATAAAATAATTTTAATCGATTAATCTCCAAAACTGAAAGCGATTAATCGATTAGATTCGATAAATTGTTTAGACCGTATACACTGAGTCAGTTACTACTTTCTGTCTGCAAAAATCCTTCAATCATTCGAAATGCTAAAGTTGAAATTGTCAAACTGAAAAATGTAGTCAGTAGTAACTACCTTCTATCTACGAAAATCTTCAATCATTTCACCTGCTGCAGTTCAAATTCAAACTGCAGTTATAATTATTGCCTATCGTTCGGCGACTAGGAAAACAGTAGGCCTAACTATTGTTTTCGAGTGTTATACGAAGCACCGTCTGTAGACAAGCATTTTCTACTATATCCGTCGGACGCCCTGAACTATCGATCAACTGGGCGATGGCTACCTTCAAATCTTCACAAACATTACCACTCAACGATTTGTCTGTCTGGCCGGATAAATTATTTGTTATTAAACAACGCTTCTCGATAAATTTCGTTCATCAGCAACAAGAACGCGTTGATATGCCGACGAATGTTTGTTCTGAGGGTGATACGTCAGCAATGTGTTTGGAACTGTCTATTGCAATGAAGACAGTTACTTTTGTCGCCATCTTCGACTTTTCTGTCTGCATTTTTGAGGGCCCGATAGCGCATTGGATAACATCTGGCGTAGAGAGCGAGAGGTAACGAGTTCGAGACCCGTAGGGCGGATATGCTTTGTAGGCTGCTATTAGCGCCGTTGTATTGCAGGCTGTCTGTTCTGTTAGTAGTTACGATTTGAATTGCATAACATGTAAATGTACAGCGCAGTGCGTTTGTCAGGCGCTTATTAAAAGAAAAGATTATTATTATTATTATTATTATTATTATTATTATTATTATTATTATTATTATTATTATTATTATTATTATTATTACTATTATTATTATTATTATTATGTAGTGTCATTTCAGCGGAGTTCAGAGATCGGTGGCAGTGTCCCGGAGAGGCAGATGGCGTTCCCCCGTTGAAGAGCCACTGAGATCCGCTGGAATAGGTATGATGACTCCATTGGATCATGGGTTGCGTCACTTGTCCGTCTTCCCAACTCAGAAACGAACTGTAGTCCCTCTCTGCTCCAAGCGCCGCCAGTTTCTAAGGCGACCGCTACAAACTCGTGGGTGGTAGTGATGGTGGAATATTTGACCCTCTTGGAAACAACCGCGCGTTCGGCAGCTTCCCCAGCTCCAGTAGATGTATGGCCAAGATGAGATGTGGCGTAGGTGTCGGGCACTGTCACATCCCATGCAAGACATCGTCCACGTGACCAAGGGATCAGCGTGACACCGTCTGGTCGCTTTCCATCTTCTCTTGACAGACCGAGTGGTTCTTTCTGTGAGGGGATTTTTGCTCTGCCAAGTGCTCTCCATTATTATTATTATTATTATTATTATTATTATTATTATTATTATTATTATTATTATTATTAGTAGTAGTAGTAGTAGTATTATTATTATTATTATTGTTATTATTATTATTGTTATTATTATTATTATTTATTATTATTATTATTATTATTATTATTATTATTATTATTATTATTATTATTATTATTATTATTATTATTATTATTACCTTAAATACAAAATGATCGCTTAATTTTCCACCCAAATGTTTCACATTATTGCTGTTCGCCATATTGTTTATTCCGGAAATAGGTCGGTTGACGTCATAAAATAAGTTCGAAAATTAATCTAAAATTAATCGAAGAAGCCGAAGTTAATCGATTAAATTTTTGACGATAAATCGATTAATTAATCATTAAAATCCACATCTTTAATATATTTCCTTAAGCAGAAGTAGTATATGTTTAACGACGCCGCGTGTTATCGAGGATGTTTGGCGTCGCCCTTCTCCATTATTCCAGCCTTTGGACGGGCGCCATACAATGTTAAGCAGTTCATCCGTTGTTTATCAACAGCTTGTTTGCTGCCTCAAAGGGCCGTTATGGTAACCTCCTAATGTAGTTTTAATCTGACAAGTAAACGGATTTCATTCTTTATAGAATAGGAAGGCAGCGAGTAAAAGGTGTATAAGTTGAGAGCTGTATTATCCATTGTATAGCGACATCTTGTGGCTGAATAACGTCAACTTTACTTATATTCTAATTATTCATTCATTCATTCATTCCGGATATTTATATAGCGCCTATTCAAAGAAACCTACTCAGAGGCGCTCAATTAGATACAATTCCACTCGTAACAACAGTTCCTGTTTAACGACGCTGTTTCACAAGATAGTTAATTAATCAGCGTCGCCCTCCTTTATCCAGGCTTACGACTGGTACCATCCGAGTATACGACAGTGGCCGTCATTTAATGTATGCGTAGTTAAACGACGCTGTGTCACACCACATATGATCAGAGTCGCCCTCCTCCTTCACCAAGGCTTTAGACTGGTACCGTCCGATTGTAGACGGTCTTTCCGTTCTAGTAAACATCGTTTGGTCGGCAAGAGCCGATAACGTCGACCTTCTCTATGAGTGGTAATTTCACTTCGAACCAGCGATTGAATGCATTTGCCGAATTTATACAATCAGAAAACAGCTTTTTAAAGGTGTTGAAGACCTGCACTGCTTTATCCATTGCTCAGCGACATCTTCTGGCCGCCAAGGATGGCTACGTCGACTTCTCATTAACCTACGTCATAATTAGATATTTTCCATCATGGTAATGTCTGTTTAGCTTCGTCATAAGCCGTATCTGTGCATGGCTTCATTTGTCTGTCCATCTGCTTCTGTGTTAGACCCTCTATGTCTTGTTAGACTGATCTCCGCACTATTAACCGGATTGAGGCTTAGTTTTGGTGCGCCATCGGTCGATGCCTTGTGCATTAGACACCGGCGCCATAGAAGTTTAAATTTAATAACAGAAATAATCCTTTCTCAAATCAGGATATAGCTATTTGTTTACCACTGGTGTGAGGTAATGCTGAACTGAATGGACTTTGTTTGTTAACGGTGTGAAAATTAACGGTAGGCCTACCCAGTGAACAAACTAACAAAAACCTTAACGCACTTCTGCACTGATACCCTTCTAATGTAATGACTCATATATAGCCCCGGTATCACACTGCACAAAACTCGATCGATGGTCGTTTCAAAGGAAATGGAAGTTGAGAGTAGGCCTAATAGAGGTATTGCGTAGCTTTTGTCAATCGACGCTTTCTCGCCCTCTTCACAATCTTGGATACGGAATGCCACCATAGAGATGTATAATATATAAATATATCACTAGAGGCCTGATCTGCTGTTATTTTTGACGCCGCCGATTCAAAAGGCCTTGACCCTTGGGGTATACAAAATGGCGGAAACGATCGCAGTTAAATTGTGTAGTGTGTGGATGTAGCAACTTATTAAAGTCCGAAAACGAGGCCGCTGGAATATTATTTAATGGATAAGTTGTTATTTTGTGTCTGTTGTACTTTTTGCAAGGCGTAAGCTTCGAAAAGAAATTAAAGTCTCGCTTAAGCTTGACTGCGTCCATGAATTTCAACCAATCAAAACGCGTCATTTCAATTTAACCCTGTGCCGTTCTTGGGGTGCATTTGCACCCCTAGTCACACTTTGTTCCTTTGTTTCACCCAGAAGGACTCATGATATGACGCCTACATTTTATGACTTTTCCTTATTTATGAGGATGCACTTAACCCTATTTGCCCATAATTGTACCCCTCGACATTTCTGATAATTTTGAGGTTAATACATTGCGGTCCTCGGGGTGCAAATGCACCCCATGTGTTATATTGCGGCATTTATAAGTCAATTATCTAACTTGGCATTTTTATATCTATGGACTCCTTTCTTAGATTACATATTCTTTGTTGCCAGACAGGAAGTGTGTATATTTATAAGAGATAACAACAATGGCGACTAGAAAAAAAGATAATATTCGATTTTTTACCGCAGAACAGGCAAGGAAGCTTATATTAGAATCAGAAAGTCAGTCATCAGAATCGGATGGTGAAGATAGTTTTAGTGATGATTCCCAGACAAAGTGCACTGTAGTTCGGGAAAAATACCGATAATGACAGCTGTGGTGAAGAAAATTCTTCCGAAGACAACGTTAGTGACACGGAGCAGCTGCAACGGGCCGATGATGGATCCTCGCAAGATTCAGATGATGACATAGCAGGAACACCGCCTGTGTTTCGTCAAGCCTCCCTCGACGATGAACTGGATTTGATTGCAACTCATCTGTACGAGTCAAAAAATGGAAAAGAAGTTTGGCTGAAGACTCCTTATGTGTCAACCGGACGTCAACCCAGTCGAAATGTGATGAAACAGGTACCTGGACCAACCGGATACGCTCGAAGGAATGCAGACACAATGATTTCAACGCTGGAATTACACATAACAAAGCATATTTCACGCACCATATTGAAAATGTCTAATAAGGAAGGTGCTCGAGTGTTTGGTGATGAGTGGACCCCTATTGGCGAAGATGAGTTCCATGCGTACATGGGCCTGCTGTATCTTGCAGGTGTTTACAGAAGTAATGGGGAATCTGTTGAAGAATTATGGAATCCTATGGATGGACGCAAGATATTCCGAGCCGTTATGTCTCTCAAGCGTTTCAAGGCCATATCTAAAATTCTTCGTTTTGATGACAAAGAAACCAGAGAAACGGGACTTGGGCGAAACAGAAGAGATAGACTGGCGCCAATACGTGACGTATTTGAATCGTGGGTAGCCACACTCTCACAGAGTTTCATTCCATATGAAAACGTCACTGTGGATGAACAGCTTGTGGGCTTCAGAGGTCATTGTCCCTTTCGACAGTACATGAAATCAAAACCTGCAAAGTACGGGATTAAATTATGGGCACTTTGCGACTCGAGTACAAGCTTTGCGTTGAACATGCAAGTTTACACTGGTAAACGAGCTGGTGAACCACCGGAAAAGAATCAAGGAGAGCGTGTAGTCCGGGACTTGATTGAAGTCATCAAAGGGTCTGGAAGGAATGTGACAATGGATAATTTCTTCACTTCAGTGCCACTTGCAAGACATCTGCTGTCCAAGAAGCTAAGTCTAGTTGGAACTCTGAGAAAGAATAAGAGTGACATTCCAGTGGAGTTTTTACCAAATCGCGACAGGGTTGTCAATGACACTCTATTTGGCCATCAGGAAAATCTGACTCTAGTTTCGTATGTCCCCAAGAAAGGCAAGAGTGTCATCCTGCTAAGCAGCATGCATACAGATGCTCAGATATCCAACCGTGAAGATAAGAAGCCGGAGATCATACTCGATTACAATCGTTCAAAGGGGGTGTGGACACATTGGATCAAATGGTTGAAACTTACTCCACTAAGCGAAAGTCTCGCAGGTGGCCAATGGTGTTGTTTTACAATATCCTGGATGTCTCTGCAGTCAACGCCTTCATTATCTGGAGTCATGTGAATCCCCAGTGGAATGCAAAGAAAACACATCGTCGAAGACTTTTCCTGAAACAGCTTGGAAAAGATTTGGTCTATAAACATCTAACTTCCAGACTGAGTATTCCTGGATTGTCACTCATGCTCAAAACCACAATTCATGAATGCATTGAACAACAGCATGAATCACAAGGCGATGCTCGAGATGATGCGACACAAAACAATTATGAAGAGCAGAACAATGGCCATGGCGGTGCAGACAATGCTGTGAGGAAGAGAAAGCAGGGTCGTTGCATTCTGTGTGACCGCAGTAAAGACAAGAAATCGCGTACTACGTGTCATAGGTGTGGTTCATTTGCTTGCGCAGACCATTTAGTCGCACTTTGCACAGGCTGTGCATGAGTGTGCAAAGTAGATAAGGAAAACTTATTGGATATTTTGCAATATTGCTTTTTCATCTGTAGGCCTTACACTAATCAGTGTTACAATTGTGTTGTACAGAAAACTTTCAAATAGTTGTGCTGTAAAAGTGTACATTTTTCGACATGTTGCTTTGACGCCATGTCATGACGTCATATGACGTAATAAATTGTCTTAGAATTTACTTGAATAAAACTACTTTGTCTGTGCTCCAATTATTTATAGTATTATATGATTCGATTGATTCAAATACATCGAGAATACATTGGGGTGCATTTGCACCCCCGAAACCTTGAGTGTAGGCCAAGGTAGCGAAACCTTCTGAGGGTTAAATTAACTGCGGAGCTCTCAATAAGGTGTTATTATATCTATGGTTGTGGCTTCAAAAATTAACGAAGGGAAGATACGTCTCTTTCCCTCTAGCGATGATAATAATACCTCATTGAATGCCACCAATCAATCGATGGTACAGTTTTTCGTTGTTTATAAAGAATGAGTGGATTCCAAGGGCCGTTAACGGTGACTAGTCATTGTAGAGTTCGCGAGACAGAGACTGGCGATTAAATGCAGTTCCTTATTTATAGCGTCGAAAGGCAGCTTGTTACAGGTGTTTAAGACGAGCACCGTATCATTAATTGTTTAGCGTCACCTTGTGGCTGCCAAAGCTAATTACTTCGACCTTTAACTAAATTTCTAATTAGACATAATTATTTCTATCCGTTGATGTAGTTTTTGTTTAAAGAGGCTGCGTCATAAGATAATCAGCGTCGTGCTCATTCACCAAGGCTTCAGACCGGTACCACCCGAGTATACTGTAGTAGCTGAGACTTTCTTTCATCTCTACGTAGTCACTCGACGCTGTGTCACAGAATAAATGATCCGCGTCGCCCTCCTCGTTTACCAAGGTTTCAGACTGGCACCGCAAGATGGTGGACAGGATTTCCGTTATTTAGGCCTATCAACAACTTTTGGCCTCAAGGTCCGTTGACGTATACCTTACGAATAATATTTCATATCATGTCACACCGACCCTCCGTGAACTACACTGGCTTTCCATACAAGCTCGCATCAATTTCAAAATCTGTCTTCTAATGTACAGAATCTACACAAACTGTTCTCCTGCATACCTTTCTTCACTTGTTACACCCTGTTCCTCTCTCCAATCCATACGAGGGCTACGTTCATCGTCTCAAGGTGATTTTGTTGTGACACGATCACTCAAAAAACTTGGTAACAGGGCATTTGCGCTAGCCGGCCCGGCTGAATGGAACATCCGCAAATCCCCAACTTTATCGATTTTTAAAACTAACCTTAAAACACATCTGTTTAAGATTTACTATGATTGATTTTTCTGTTACGCGCCTTTGTGCAAGATTCCAATTTTGTTTAGGCGCGCTATAAATAACAGTCTAATAATAATAATAATAATAATAATAATAATAATTCCGTCATTATTCACCGATGAAATGCTTTTATCGTTTATATATATATATATTCGGAAGCCTACTTGTGAAAGGTGTTTAGACGAAATAGTAAGTAAGTAAGTAAGTAAGAATGTTCTTTATTAAACGCAAGCAAACGCTCAGCGCTTTACATACAAAGTCAGAAATAATTTATGTACACAGAAAACGATAATTAGAGGAAAATTAAGTCAACTACAAAACATATGTCTAACTGTACAACATCCTAGCTAAGAAGCCACGCCTGGTAAGGGAATCAAATCTAGGGAGAACACGGTTATGTGAGCGTGGGCGCAGGTCATGACCAGTGCAATTGACAGGGGAGAAGGTCGTGGAGGGTGTGGCTAGTATTTGTTAAGATGTTAATAATAATAATGATAATCTTCTTTTAATTTCAAACTGACACAACGCAGGACGTTTACAAATTAGTATGAGAAGATGATCACAAGTTATTACAGGAGTCGAATTTAACTGCTTACGGCAGCCATGCAAGGCGCCCATCACGTCCTACATCTCATTTTACCAACTCGCCATCTCGCGAATGAATATGCTGAGTGGACCTTTTGGGAGAGTTGCGGGAATCGATCCCGCTTCCTACTGCTCTTCACGCCAGTGATGTTACCATTACTCTATTGACCCCCGCACTGTTTTAACCATTGTTCAGCAACATTTTGTGGCCGTAAAGACCGATTATGTCGATTTCTCGTTTACATTACGGTCTAAATAGACATAATATATTATTTTCTTTCCTTAGTGGCAGTATATGTGTAGCGACTAATTGTCATTAGAGAGAAAATGAGCGCCGCCCTCCTCCTTTATTTAGGCTTCAGTCTAGAGCTGTACCGATATCGCTTTTTGCCGATTATGCCGATACCGCGTATAGCCGATTATGAAACTGCCAATACCCATTATGAGACCGAATATTTAATTATTTATTTAGTCAAAATGTTCGGTTCCGAAACATAAACCAGTAATCTATCGTCACAACAATAAGGGTGGACCTGTAAATGAAGTTGGAAAGTTGTTAATGATATGTTTTAATGCATAAATAATAAGAACGTAAAACGATAGATGAAAATCGATTAACACAATTGGAATATGCAAAAATTGAAGTAAAATTATTAAATTATAACACAATTTTGACATCGGCACCGATTAACCTTCGCAGGACGGAGAGGGGTAAATAATTACCCCAGGGGTGTTTGAATGCTGATTGCGGAGCAACCGTTGGCAGTTATAATTTAGCGTTCCATGTGTTTACAAGTTAATACCTCTGACATATTCTGACACCAACGCCAGGAAGATGTCATGTTGGGGGAAGAAGATTTTTGAGTTCAAAGTGTCCTGGGGTAAAAATTTACCCCTCTTCGTCTTCGACGTCGTTAATTATTCGTTCATGGTGAATATGCATTTTCAAAGATATTTTTCATAAGTAACCTGTAATCAGAAATAAAGTACTGAATCTACCGTGGAATTCGATTTCAATAGTTGCAATAATTTTGAGAGTGCACTTTCCAAGATGGCGGCCAAGATGGCCGCCAAAACACAGAAATATGCATATTTCAGCTCATAGGTAGGCTACAATGACAAATGAACTCTCCAATTTCGTAGTTCCGACGTCAAGGAATGCATTTATTGTAGTGAGAATAGTCTGTCAATACTACTTTCCAAGATGGCGGCCAAGATGGCCGCCAAACACAGAAATATGCATATTTCAGCTCATAGGTATACTACAATGACAAATGAACCATCCACTTTCATAGTTCCGAGGTCAAGGAATCCATTTATCGTAGTGAGAAGAGTCTGTCAATACTACTTTCCAAGATGGCGGCCAAGATGGCCGCCATACACAGAAATATGCAGATCTCAACTCAAAGGTATGCTACAATGACAAATGAACCATCCACTTTCATAGTTCCGAGGTCAAGGAATCCATTTATCGTAGAGAGAAGAGTCTGTCAATACTAATTTCCAAGATGGCGGCCAAAATGGCCGCCATACACAGAAATATGCAGATCTCAACTCAAAGGTATGCTACAATGACAAATGAACTCTCCAATTTCGTAGTTCCGACGTCAAGGAATGCATTTATTGTAGTGAGAATAGTCTGTCAATACTACTTTCCAAGATGGCGGCCAAGATGGCCGCCAAACACAGAAATATGCAGATCTCAACTCAAAGGTATGCTACAATGACAAATGAACCCTCCAATTTCATAGTTCCGAGTTCAAGGAATCCGTCTATTGTAGTGAGAACAGTCTGTCAATAGTAATTTCCAAGATGGCGGCCAAGATGGCCGCCATACACAGAAATATGCAGATCTCAACTCAAAGGTATGCTACAATGACAAATGAACCATCCACTTTCATAGTTCCGAGGTCAAGGAATCCATTTATCGTAGAGAGAAGAGTCTGTCAATACTATTTTCCAAGATGGCGGCCAAAATGGCCGCCATACACAGAAGTATGCAGATCTCAACTCAAAAGGTATGCTACAATGACAAATGAACTCTCCAATTTCGTAGTTCCGACGTCAAGGAATCCATTTATTGTAGTGAGAATAGTCTGTCAATACTACTTTCCAAGATGGCGGCCAAGATGGCCGCCAAACACAGAAATATGCATATTTCAGCTCATAGGTATACTACAATGACAAATGAAACATCCACTTTCATAGTTCCGAGGTCAAGGAATCCATTTATCGTAGTGAGAAGAGTCTGTCAATACTAAATTCCAAGATGGCGGCCAAGATGGCCGCCATACACAGAAATATGCAGATCTCAACTCAGGTATGCTACAATGACAAATGAACCCTCCAATTTCATAGTTCCGAGTTCAAGGAATCCGTCTATTGTAGTGAGAACAGTCTGTCAATAGTAATTTCCAAGATGGCGGCCAAGATGGCCGCCAAACGCAGAAATATGCACATTTCAGCTCATAGGTATGCAACAATGACAAATGAACCCTCCACATTCATAGTTCCGAGGTGAAGGAATCCATTTATCGTAGTGAGAATAGTCTGTCAATACCACTTTCCAAGATAGCGGCCAAGATGGCCGCCAAACACAGAAATATGCATATTTCAGCTCATAGGTATGCTACAATGACAAGCGAACCCTCCAATTTGATAGTTCCGAGTTCAAGGAATCCGTTTATCGTAGTGAGAATAGTCTGTCAATACCACTTTCCAAGATGGCGGCCATCCCTTAGAGGTAAATTAGTTTTGGCAGACTATTCTCACTACAACAAATGGATTCCTTTGACCCCGGAACTATGAAAGTGGAGGGTTCATTTGTCATTGTAGCCTACATGTACCTCTGTTTTGAAATATGCATATTTATGTGTTTGGCGGCCATCTTGGCCGCCATCTTGAAAAGTGGTATTGACAGACTATTCTCACTACGATAAATGGATTCCTTGACCTCGGAACTATGAAATTCTAGGGTTCATTTGTCATTGTTGCATACCTATGAGCTGATATATGCATATTTCTGTGTTTGGCGGCCATCTTGGCCGCCATCTTGGAAAGTGGTATTGACAGACTATTCTCACTACGATAAATGGATTCCATGACCTCGGAACTATGAAATTGGGGGTTCAATTGTCATTGGAAGCTTACTATGATCGGAAATATGCATATTTTCTGTGTTTTGGCGGCCATCTTGGCCGCCATCTTGGAAAGTGGTATTGACAGACTATTCTCACTACGATAAATGGATTCCCTTGACCTCGGAACTATGAAAGTGGAGGGTTCATTTGTCATTGTAGCATACATATAAGCTGAAATATGCATATTTCTGTGTTTTGATGGCCATCTTGGCCGCCATCTTGGAAAGTGGTTTTGACAGACTATTCTCACTGCGATAAATGGATTCCTTGACCTCGGAACTATGAAATTGGGGGTTCATTTGTCATTGTAGCTTACCTATGAGCGGAAATATGCATATTTCTGTGTTTTGGCGGCCATCTTGGCCGCCATCTTGAAAAGTGGTATTGACAGACTATTCTCACTAGGATAGATCGATTCCTTGACCTTGGAACTATTAGAATTAATACTTCATTTTTTATTGTACCTTACCTATGAGCTGAGATATTAAAAATTGCTTGGGTAAAAATTACCCCTTTTCGTCCTCCGTGTATCGTAAAATGTCTTCGTCCTGCGAAGGTTAACCGATTATTTCCGCCGATATGCCGATTGTTCTAATAATCGGCCCGATTACGCGTATGGCCATTTAATCGGTACAGCTCTACTTCAGTCTGGCACTACCGAGTATAGGTCGGTGATGGATTTACGTGAATGCAAGATAGATTCGCTGGCCATGAATCTATTTAATTAGACACTCTATTTGTTATGGTAACTTTAATATGAGCTGGCAAGGCATCAGCCAATGATGCAGTTGTCTTCTTGAACACCCTTAACACACATTCTTCCGATGCTATAAATTCAATTAAATAAATGCGTTTTATCGTCAGACTGATATTTCTCCTATCCAGGTGCATAGAATCGACGTAAACGGCCCAAGGCGGTCAAAAGACGTTGATAAACAACGAATAAAATGATTATTAAAAGTTTATTGTTTAATGGCAGTAATAATTTATTCCAAAACTGACACGATAATTTCTTTACCTCTGGTATGAAGTCACGCTGAGCTGAATGGACAGAGCTTGTTTATATGAAAAAGTAAACAGTCAAAACATGAAAAAAACTTAACCCTTTTGCCTTTGTGTATAGGTAGCTTGATGGTCGACTGAAAGGAATGAAAATCGAGAATCGTAAAGGTAAATCGTTCGTTGTTTCTGCTTATTGACGCTGTTTCACAACGACGGTGATTGCAGTCGCCCTCCTCCTCCTCATCCTCCTTAATTTAGGATTCGGACTGGCACCACTGACTGGAAGGCAGTTTTTCGTTGTTTGCAAACACTATATACGGTTTAATTTTTTAAAATACTTCTTGTAATTCTAGATAATCTGTCGAGTTAATTGTGGGTAGCTAAGAAATCAGCTCTTTCATTACCCAGTATACCAACATGACTAGAGATCCATATCAAATATACCTTACTCATCCTTATTTGATTAAATATTCTTTTTGTATCTTGCAATAAAGTGGGTCTGGACTTAGAAAAGGAATTTTTTAGAGAAGTAAGCGCACTTAAAGAATCAGAAAATATAGCAAAATATTTAAGTCAAACGCTTTCATTATCTAGTATCCAGGTTAATGCTTCTTTTATAGCAGTCAATTCAGCAGCATATATATATATATATACTTTTTATCTATGTCTAAGCTTGGTACACTGTAGGCCGCAGCAGTTAAGAGCAGTTTAGCGCAGTTGCTGAATTCATAGCGTCGGAGGACTGCTTGTTAAAGGTTGCGGAATAATACCACCATGGACCGTTAGCGTCGAGCTTACATAACAGAACAAATTAACACATCTCAATCTGATTTTTAAGTGTCGAAAAACACCGTGTTAAAGGTGTCTAAGACCAGTACTGTGTTTCAAGTGTTTAGCCATCTTGTGGCCGTTGACATCTGAAGACGGCATGGATGTTCAGAATCTGTGGACCAAGTTGCATCGATAGAGTAGATCGACGACAGGTAACAACGTTCGTACACAGGATGACGCTGCCGACGAGCAGTCCCTCACACGCACGTCCGGCTAACCGTCGAGGCATAAAGGACGCACCTAGGCTAACCGTCGAAAGGAGTCCTAGAAAAGGAGTACACAGGAAAGGCACTCGTCGCGTGTCCGCCGGTAGATGGTAAAGCCTTGAGTGACTTACGGTCAAGGTCACTCCAATGGCCCGTGTCATTCGCACACATGTGGAACCAACCAACAGATTCCCATCCCACAGCTGAAGATAGCATGGATGTTCAGAGTCCTGGACCAAGTTGCGTCGACAGAGTAGAGCGACGACAGTTGTCAGTGTTCGACGAGCGGTCCCTCGCTGGTCGAAGATGACGCACGTCCGGCCAGCCATCGAGGCACAAAGAGTACGCCGGAAAAGGTATACGTCACGTGTCGGTCGGTAGATTGAAGAGCCACCAGTGACTAACGGTCGCGGTCATTCCAATTACCCGTGTCGGTCGGTCAGTATTCAGTAAGTATAATTGTATTGTATTGTATTGTATTTATAAATATATATAGCGCCTCTCGCAGTGCACACCAATCAGAGGCGCTCCCAGTGCGAAAGACCCAGAGAAAAGAAAGAGGTAAATAATAATAATGTAGACCTAGTAAGTAAGCTTTACTAGCGCTGAAAAACGTTTCAGAGTAAAGCGCTTAACCATTTAAGATTATACAAAAATTAATTAGGAATATTATTTGCTCCAGCCATTTAATTTTCTCCGGATTTTTGTGGTCCTCAAAAACTGATGAGAACTTAGTGGTTGACGCCTACAGATACTTTGGCTATTAATGTGATGGGCACTTTGGGGTTGAGACTGATGTTTGCGTGTCTGGATGTTCCTGTCTTTCTCTCATCGTTGTCTATGTCCTATTGTGTTTCTAGCTGTGTCGGTGCATGGCTTCATTTGTCTGCCTCTGTGTTAGTCTCTCTATGTCTTAGAGGACTGATCTTCCGCCTACTAACGTCATCTTTTAATTATTCTGCTGTATCATCTTAGGCCCCCTCTCAGCGGGACTCGTCCCTTTGGGGTGCCTATTGCTCCCACATCACTTTACTCTGTTAACTTTTTCTGTAACTCATGTTGACCTACTGTTTAATTGGTTTATTCTTCTTTGATCATTTATCTTCTTCATTACTCAAACATGTTTTACCTCTTAACTATGCTAGAGTTGTGTTTAATCGTTTATGTTTGTTATGTTGTCTCTTTTCGTTGGGAACAATAAAAAATTGAAATAACAATTGAAATAAAATTGATAACGGTTTCGTATTGGTGAGCGATCGGTTGGAGCCGTTTGCATTTAACAAACCGGCGCTATTGAAGTCCTTAATTTAATAACAGTTTAAATCTTTACCCAGATCGGGATAGCTATTTGTTTACCACTGGTGTGAAGATATGCAACAGCATGAAAGATTAGAGAACAAGTCAAAACCAACAAAAAGCTTAACGACTGATGCACACTTCTGCATCGTTCGCCTACTAACGTTATGACTTCTATTGCGCCAGTATCATACGGCACAATACCTCAATCGATGGTCGCTTCAAAGGAAATTGAAGTCGAGAATCTTAAAGACATTTCGTAGTTTCTATTTAACGATGCTGTGTCATAATAAGAATGATTGTCGCCACCCTCATCCTTCGTCTGGCCCACTGGATGAGAGGCAGTTTTTCAGTTGTGGTCGCCAAGGGCCGTTAACGTTTATCTTATCTTAATATTGATAAGTTTCACGATTTGTTTGGCGATTTGGATTGGATCCTCAGTTTAACGGCAGCTTATGACATCATAGGCCGTTGCTGCCGACAAAGATTAGTTTTTGGCATATTACAGCTCTGAAAACTTTGGCGATTTAATGCATTTGCAGGATTTATAGCATCTCAAGAAAGCGTTTTAAAGGTGTCTAAGGCGAAATCTGTATCATTGATTGTTAAGCGACATGTTAACGTCGACCTGCTTCTCTTAGATGCTCCTCACTATACTCTTGGTGATTGATTGGTCAGTTGCTGTTTAACAACAAAGATAACGAAGATGATTAGCGTCGGCCTCCTCCTTTCTGCAGGCTTGAGACTGGCACTGCTCGTTCAAGAGTACGTCGACCTAACCCTATGAAACAGACATGTTTTTTTATATGGCGATTAAACGCAGATGCTAAATGTAGTGTAATGTAAATAGTAATTTATATAACGCCGCTCACAGCCGAGGCCATTCAGTAGCGCTCCCAGTGCGAGAACCCCGAGAGAAGAAATAGGTTTTAAGAAGAGAGAGAGAGACAGTGATCCAGAAAGAAAAGTCTCACGCAGAGTGAAGGGAAGGGCATTCCATAAAGAGGGCCCACTGATGGCAAAGGATCGAATTTGAGCAATCGTGGTCCTAGCTCGTGGGACAAAGAAGTCAGACCGTTCCAGAGATCGGAGAGGCCGATAACAAGATGCAGAAAGAGGAGGACGAGGTATTTTGGAGCAAGTCCCAGTTTGGATTTGAGGACCAAGCAAGGACTTTAAACCGAATGCGGTCAGAGAGAGGAAGCCAATGCAGTTGGTTGACCATTATGGGAGTATTTAGGAAGGTGAGCAATCAATCGAGCAGCAGCATTGAGAACAGATTGAATAGGGAATAGACGGACCTTGGGAAGACCAATAAGTAGGGAATTGCAATAATCAATTCTGGAACAGACATATGCATGGACAATGGATGCCATGGTAGAGAGGGGAACAGATCTGCGAATAGCAGTGAAACGCCGGAGGTGAGAGTAAGAGGATCGTGTAAGGTTGGTTACATGAGCAGAAAGAGTGAGAGCGCAGTCCAAAGTGACACTTAGGTCACGCACACAAGTAGAAAACGTGAATATATAGCTAAGGAAAGCAGTGTGCTAAGGCTTCCTAAGAGGAACACGGTACTATCTGTTGTTAATTAAGTTATTTTTCTCCGTTGTTGACGTCGACCTTGCTATTCTCATTATCTCCTTATAAATTAAGAGGTTAAACGCATTTCCTCTCTTTATAGAGTATCGTGAATGCTTTTTAAAGGTGTCTATGACTAGCAGTGTACAATCCTTTTTTAGCGGCATCTTGTGACTGCTTAACGACACTTCGTCATGAGAGAGTTAGTTAGTGTTGATTATGTTATCGCTATTATTATTATTATTATTATTATTAATATTATTATTATTATTAATATTATTATTATTATTATTATTTAATATTATTATTATTATTAATATTATTATTATTATTATTAATATTATTAATATTATAATTATTACTATTTTTATTATTATTATTAATATTATTAATATTATTATTATTATTATTATTATTATTATCATCATCATCATTATTATTATTATTATTATTGTTATTATTATTATTATTATTATTATTATTATTATTATTATTATTATTATTATTATTATTATTATTATTATCATTATTATTATTATTACTATTATTCTTTTATTTATTTATTTATTTGTCCCTAAGTTACATTATCAACCCTCGGGGACTTATGGTAATTCAAAGATGAATTATTATTATTGTTTGCATCATAGTCATCATCCTCATCCTCATTATCAACTAAACATTTTCGCCTCATTCACATCTGCATTGGTAACCTTCTAATGTAATGACTTCTATTGCCGTAATATCACAATGCACAAGACCTCAATCGAAGGTCACTGGAAAGGAAATAGAAGTCAAGGATCGCAAAGACATTTCCTCATTTCTGTTGAACGACGATGATTCATAACGATGGTGTTTGGCGTCGCCCTCCCCTTAAATCAGGCTTAGAGCTGGCATCACTCAAAGGTAGGAAGTTTTTCGTTGTTTATCAACGGCTTCTGGTTGTAAAGGACCGTTTACGTCGACCTTACTCTATCAGGCAGAGGATATGAACACAGCGATTTAACGCGTTTGATTAATTTATAGCGTCTGAAGGAACCGTTTTGAAGGTGTTTAGGACGAAAATCATCTCAATTCTTATTTAGTGCCATCGTGTGCCGCTTAGTTCCGCTAACGTCGAACATACTCTACAGACAGATAAATGTCTCTGGCGTTTGTCATAGCTAAGATGGTTAGCGTTCCTCTCCTTCCTTTTCCAGAATTGGGACTGGCACTACCATAGTATCATAGACGCTGTGTTACAGCGAAGATGATTACCGTCGCCCTTCTCCTTAATGCAGACTTAAGATTGGCACCACCCGATGGTATGCAGTTTATCCGTTGTTTATCAACAGCTTGTAGGCGCCAGGGGTCGTGAGCGAAGACTGTTCTATGCTAAAAGACTTAATTCATTCGGCGATAAATGCGGCTGCTGAATTTATAATGTTGGAAGACAGCGTGTTAAAGGTGTTTAAGACGAGCGCTGTATTATCTATTGCTTAGCGACATCTTGTTGCTGCGAAGGGCGATTAAGTCAATCACTTATAACCTCATCTCATTATATAATACTCTAATTAGAAGTATTTATTTTGGACCGGTTGTATGGCTTACTGTACCTGTTTGTGTCTCTGGATGTTCTTGTCTTTCTCTCACTGTTGTCTTTGTCTGATTACTTTCTATCATGGCTTCTGTTACGTTTGCCCATCTGCTTCTGTGTTCGCTCCTCTCTGTCTTATTTGACTGATCTTCACGCTATTGACCTGATTACGGCCATCGGTCATGCATTGTGCATTAGACACCGGCGCTATAGAAGTCTTTAACTTAATAACAGTATTAGTCCTGTAATCTTGGTTTTTGTAGTTCAAACTGAAACTCCGCGGAATGATTACAGCTCACAGTATGGACGGTTGATCACAGCCAAGGCCAGCAAGAGCTTTTAACCACGCCAGATGTTCAAAGACATTTACTAGCAGCGGTCTGAATCTCGTTTAGCCTCACTCTCAACACTATAATCCAATCCAATTTGCCCCATTAGAACTATACCTAATATAATGCTGAACAGTGCATTATCTAGGCCTAAAGCTATAACAGTACTATAGTTTCTAATACTATAACTGCATAATCACGAATTGATATGTTACTTGTTACGTTTTGACAGCAAGTTATGAAATAAACGAAAATACAATACAATACAATACACAAGTTATTGCAGGAGTCAAATTTTACAGGAGTTTACATTTTACAGGAGTCAAAATTGCAAGGGTCGTACCACGTGGAGCTGCTCATTTTACCAACGCCTTCTGGCGAATGAAAGGCTGAGTCTACATTTGGGAGGGTAGGGGAACCGATCCAGCGTCCATGCTGATCTTCGTCTCTTCGCGCTAAAGTGTTTCCATTACCCTAAACCACCTCCTGACCCCTCTCGGGTTATAATCATTTTACTACCACTGGAATGAAGTCATGCTATGAACAAAACGGACGTTGTTCGTTTGCGGTACGAAAAAAATCCAGTCAATTCATCAGCAACAAAATACTTAACGCCTTATGCCTTCCTGTATAGGTTGCTGGCAAATATAATGACGGGCGCGGCGGTGTAAAGGTATGTTCGGTGCCTTGCAGCCGGAGGGTTGCGGGTTCGAATCCAGCTCAAGCCGCAGGCGTAGGCATCATGGGCAAGTCCTTCACTCGCAGTTGCTCATGCGCTTCGGCGTGAAACTCAGTGTCCGCGCTGTAGTCGGGAGCCCCTCTGAGCAGAAATCTTGAAGGGGCGCTATAGCAAGTGCTCATACATACATACATACATACATACATACATACATACATACATACATAATGACTTCTATAGCGCTTGTATCACAAGTATTTATTCACAAGATCTCAATCCATGGTCGCTTCAAAGGAAATGGAAGTCGAGAGTAGTAAAGATATTCCGTAGTTTAGGTTTAACGGCGCTGTGTTTTAATGAAGATTATTTGAGACGCCCTCCTCCTTATTCGAGACTTGGGACTTTCAGTTTTTCCGTTATTTATCAACAGCTTGTGGCCGTCAGAGGCCGTTAAGGTAGGCTGAAATCTATACATGCAATAATGTTCCGCCTGCTTACGTAGCGATTACGCCCAATTGCCTAAATTTATAGTTTTGGAAGGCAGCGCATTGAAGGTGTTTAAGACGCGCACTGTACTATCTATAATTGAGTAGCGACATCTTTTATCTGCGAAGGTCGATTAATTAATGTTTACATATATAGGTAATCAATCATTACAAACAAGCAATGTTAGTATAATAATATACAAATGGCTTCAAAATAACAAACTTATAACGCATTCACATATTACACCCTAACAACAAAATGTCTACATAAGGGCAAAATAATCCATCAACGTCCACTGATAATTATTATAAACATTACAACCTACAAAATCCTTCCCTTACCGATAAGGTTGACCAACCTAAAGACTTCACCTTTGCAAGCAGCCCACACCAAGCAAGGTCCTAATATTAAATTCTAACTTGAATACTTTACATTTATCTGTTAATATATTCGAGATATTTTCTTTGTTACAGTGCAACAATAGATGAGTTATATTTTCTTTGACTTTACAAGAAGTGCATAATCCATTTTCGTGCTTCTTCATTAGAAAAAGTCTTTCGTTAAGGTTTACCTTTCCCAATCTTATTCTGGAGATTTGTACTAACGTAACGATTTAACGCATTTGATGAATTTATAGCGTCTGAAGGAACCGTTTTGAAGGTGTTTAGGACAAAAACTATGTCATTTATTATTTAGCGACAACATTTTCAGCAAAGTTCCGTTAACGTCTACCATACTCTACAGACAGATAAATATATCAGGCGATCTTGTCATAGCAAAGATGATTAGCGTTCCTCTCCTTCTTCTTCCAGAATTGGGACTGGCACTACCATAATATGGTTGTGAGTGTGTTTCTTCTAGTAATTATTTGCATTTGTTGAATTTAGACTGACTGATAGTTTGGGGTTGAAACTTATCAATGCTTTTAGAGTTGAAAACGTTGGGCACTTTGAAGTTGAGGCTGATGGGTATTTTGGGGTTCAGATTGAAGGGTTCGGACATATGGATAGGTCTGGGTTGAGAACAGTGGCCACTTAGAGATTTCGCCTTACAGGTATTTTGGACCGGTCGTGTGGCTCTGTTTGTCTCTCTAGATGTTCTTGTCTTTCTCTCAACTTTCTTTGATTGCTTTCTATCGAAGGCTTCATTTGTCTGGCCATCTGTTTCTGTGTTACTTCTTCTGTGTTTTATTTGACTGATCTCCTGGTTTTTGACCTGATTACGGCTTGGTGTTGGTGTTCCATCCGTTAATGCCTTGTGCATTAGACTCTGGCGCTATAGAAGTTTTCAACTCAATAACAGTATTAATTCTGACCCTTCTCTGGATATTTTCATTTTATTACCTCTCACATGATTTCTTGCTAGGCGGACATTGTTCTTCAACGGTACGGAAAGTAACCATTTCAGAAAAGTAAGCAACAAAATACTTAACGCCTTAAATCTTGCTGTATAGATGGCTGGAAAATTTTCTATAACTCTGGTACCATTTTTCACAAGAGATCAATCGGAGGTCGCTTCAATGGAAATGGAAGTAAACATATATAGGAAAACTAATTAGCACCGCCCTCCTCATTAATCCGGCTTCGGATTGGCACCACTCCATGGTAGACAGATTCACCGGTATTTATAAAAAGCTTCAGACAGCCAAGGTCCGTTTACATAGACTCGATTATTGATAGCATAATTATCAACTCTATTTGGCGACTGGTTGGTTGGTTGGTTTCCCAGTTTAACGGCAGCTTATGACAACATTGACCGTTGCCGCCGGCAAAGATTATTTTTGGCATATTACAGCTCTTCAATTAATTGCAGTCGTCAAATTTATAGCATTTGAAACAGCATTTTAAAGGTGTTTAAGACACCTTGCGGTGGAGAAGGCAGATTACGTCGATCATTTATAATAATAATAATAATAATAATATAATAATAATAATAATAATAATAATAATAATAATAATAATAATAATAATAATAATAATAATAATAATAATAATAATGATAATGATAATGATAATGATAATGATAATAATAATAATAATAATAATAATAATAATGATGATGATTATGATGATGATGATGATGATGATGATGATGATGATGATGATGATGATGATGATGATGATGATGATGATGATGATGACGATGATGATGATGACGATGGTGGCGATGGTGATAATGATGATGACGACGACGATGATGATGATGATCCAACAGTTCAGATCAGATCAGTTTAGATTAGATTAGATTGGATTATATAAGATTTTGTAGATAAGATTAGATTGATTTAAATGTTCTTGTCTTTCTCTAATCGTTGTCTTTGTCTGATCGTTTTCTGTCGAAGCATGGCTTCATTTGTCTGCCCAACAGCTTCTGTATTAGTTCCACTATGTCTTATAATAACGCTTTCGGATTATGATCATTTTCTAATCACTGGTATGATGGGGTCATGCTATAAAACTTAACGGACATTGTTCGGTAACGGTCAGAAAAAGTTAATAAAAATAAAGAAACAAAATACTTTACGCCTATTGCATTGCTGTATGGGACGCTGGAAAACCTAATTACTTTTGCACCGGTAGCCTTCTAATGTAATGATTTATATAGCTCCAGTATCATAATTCACAAAACATCACTCGATGGTCGCTTCAAAGGAATTGGAAGTCGTGTGTCATAAGGAGGGTGAACCTCCATAACCCGGGTTTCAGGCTACCACACAGAGATGGTTGGAGTGTGTGTCCTTTTTAACCACTAGCTGTGTGGTAACAAAGACCATTAGCGTCGCCCTCCTCCTTCATCCAGGCTTGGGACTGGCACTGTCAGAAAGCGAACAGTGGCGGAGTTGAGATGGTTGCAAGTTTTTGCTTTGTTTATGACTAATAATTATGTCACCGGCGCCTAAGAGATACATTTCCACGCATTTCTACGAATTATACGCTGTTGCTTTATTATAGCATCTGTAGACTGCGTATTAAAGGTGTTTTAAATATCACGGGCCCATATTATTAAGCGACATCTTGTTGCTGTCTATACCGAATACGTCAGCATCTGACTAAACTAACTTATCTTCTAATTAGATAAATTTCCGTCCTTTGTGGAAATTTCTGTTTAAAGATACTGCATCAGAGGAGATATAATTAGCGTCAGCACCTGAAGTTCGGCTTTGTTCTAACGATTGGTTGGTTAGTTGGTTTGTTGCTGTCTTGTAACAAAGATAATTATCGCTGCTGTCCCTCGTATTCCAGGCATTCGACTAATACCACCGGAGGATACAAACTTTTCCGTTGTTGAACAATTATTGCTTCCTGCCTCTAAGGGCTGTCTACGTCGACTATTATAATAGTCTATTGATGCTGGACGATCTTCCTATCAGACGAAATTTGGGTATTTATAGCATCGGTTGAATGCGTGTTAAAGGTGTTTAAGACGATCGCAGTATAATCCATTGTTTAATGACACCTTGTGCTTGCCAAGACCAAATGCGACGACCTTTAACTGATATTTGAATTAAATATTGTGTTCATCCGTAGTTGTAGTTCCTGTTTAACGGCATTGCGTCATAAGAGATATAATCAATGTTGCGGCTGTTAAATAATAATAAAATAATCATTTTCTTTATTAATTCAAACCGACAAACGCAGTGTGATTACAGTGTACAGTTATGCTATTGAAATCTTAACTACTAACAGAACAGACAGCCTGTTGACCGTTGTACTCCTTTATCCAGGCTTAGCAGTGGCCGAGATTTTCTTTCTTATTATGTCTATACATAGTTTAAGGACGCTTTGTCACAGCAGTCGGTCAAGTTTCGTTTATTAAAAATAAGCTGACAAGTACGCAACTGAAACATTGATAAATTAAGGTCTTATTTGATGGATGAAGACTAGTTTAAGGCAATGTTTAGATAAAATTAAAACTACACGGTGGTTCAATAAAAAGTAAGCCAAACGCTCGTTCGTTCCCGTTTGGTCTTCATTGATCCTGGAGTAAAAATTAACGGAGCCTATTATCGCGACGTTCTGCTATCACATCTTCTACCTGTTATCAGAAATCTAGCCCCAGAAGGCTGTTTTGTTTTCAACAGGACAGTGCCCCAGCCCACAGAGCCAGAGAAACCATCGAAATGCTAACAAGAGAGACACCAGGCTTCATTTCTCCAACATTACGACCTCCGAACGGTCCAGATCTAAATCCTGTCGACTATAAAGTTTGGAGCGTTATTCAGGATAATGTTAGGATCGGTAATTCAGGATCGAGTCTACCAGACAGCAATCCATGATGTAAACGATCTGAAGCAACGCTTGTTGGAAGTGTGGGATGGTCTGGATAAGAGGATAATCGACGGTGCTGATACCCAATGACGCCAGCGCCTCCAGGCTTGTGTGCAACCAGAAGGAGGACATTTGAACATCTTTTTTAATTAAATAATCAAACCATATATACTACTGAGAGTTTCTTCACAAAAATATTAAATACTGTTTCCATGTTAGAAGTATTTATATATGAAGTACAAAGAGTGGCTTACTTTTCATTGAACCACCGTGTATAGGCTTGTTAGACATTTTGGACTATTAGTGATAAAATTGAGGAAAGATAATCAATATCTATTTTCATATAGTACTCTGGTTATGAAATTACAGTCATCTTTGTTAGGAAGATATAAACCATGGGGACGGGGCGAAGAAAATATCCAGTAGGACGAATCGTAAGGAACAGCGGGTATAGAACATGATGTTGGTTGGAAGAAATAACACCGAACGAACGCCTGTAAAAACATTGAAAATGATAAGCGTCGCCCTCCTCTGTGCTCAAGGTTTCGGACTGGCCCATACACAACAAGTGACAGGATCAGTAAAATACTAGCGATTGAATGCATATGCTGAAATTATAGCGTCGCCCTCCTCCTTTATCCAGGCTTGGGACTGGCACTGTCAGAATACAAACAGTGGCTGTAGTTTCTGTTTAACGACGCTGCGTCATAAGAGAGATGATAATCAGCGTGGTACTCCTTTACTAAGGCTTCAGACTGACACAGATTTCCGTTATTTATTAATAACTTTGGCTGAAAAGAACCGTTAACGTCGAACCTATGAGTGGAAATCTTTCACGGGACATCTGGCGTTGGATCCACAGTTTATTCTTGGCATATTACAGCTCTCTACGCACATCTGGCGTTGATGGATCCACAGTTTAACGGCAGCTTATGACTACATAGGCCGTTGCCGCCGACAAAGATTAGTTTTTGGCATATTACAGCTCTTGCGTTGAAACGCATTTTCTATATTTATATCGCTGTAAGACAACTTGTTAAAGGTGTCCAAGACGAGCCCTGTTTTAGCCACTGTTCAGCCACAACTTGTGGCCGCCGAGGTCAATTATGCCGATCTCTCTAGTGAGAAAGATTTACAATCATGATAGTGGCAGTGTCTGTAGCGACGCTTTGTTATCAGAGAGAAATTCAGCGTTACCATCCTTCTTTAATTAGGCTTCAGACTGGCCCTAAACGAGAATTGTGCGGTGGCGGATTTATACGAATGCTGAATATAGGCTATTGCACTTGAAGATGAGAAGTCTCATTGTTGTGTTGCAAATTGCTCAGGATACCACCTATAATAGCAGTGCTTTGAGAGTTCGTAATAATTAATAACAATAATTGTGATGATGGTGGTGATGATTAGTAGTAGTAACCTTGAAGGGGCGCTATGTAAATCTTCGTTATGAATGAATGAATGAATGAATGAATGAATGAATGAATGAATGAATGAATGAATGAATGAATGAATGAAAGAAAGAATGAATGATAGAATGATAGAATGATGATGATGATGATGATGATGATGATGATGATGATGATGATGATGATGATGATGATGATGATGATGATGATGATGATGATGATGATGATGATGATGATGATGATGATTATGATGATGATTATGATGATGATTATGATGATGATTATGATGATGATGATGATGATGATGATGATGATGATGATTATGATAATGATGATGATGATGATGATGATGATGATGATGATGATGATGATGATGATGATGATGATGATGATGATGATGATGATGATTATGATGATGATGATGATGATGATGATGATGATGATGATGATGATGATGATGATGATGATGATGATGATGATGATGATGATGATGATAGTAATAGTAATAGTAATAATAATAATAATGATAATAATAATAATAATAAAAAAAAAAATAAAAATAAAAAATAATAATAATAATAATAATAATAATAATAATAATAATAATTAATAATAATAATAATAATAATAATAATAATAATAATAATAATAATAATAATAATAATAATAATAATAATAATAATAATAATAATATAATATCTATTCTTTAATAAGCGCCTGACAAACGCACTGCGCTGTACATTTACATGTTATGCAATTTAAATCTTAACTACTAACAGAACAGACAGCCTGCAATACAACGGCGCTAATAGCAGCCTACAAAGCATATCCGCCCAACGGGGTCTCGAACTCGGTACCTCTCGGTCTCTGTGTCAGATGTTATCCAATGCGCTATCGGGCCCCCAAAAAATCGGTAGTAAGCCCCCAACCAGCATTCATTGGTTAGCTATTGTTTAACGACTCTGTGTCATAACAGAAATGATTAGCGTCGCCCTCCTCCTTTTTCAGGCTTGGCACTGGCACTACCAGAGCATAAGCAGTGTATCATTAATGGCTAAGCGACATATCGTGGCCGAGAGCCATTTACGTCGACCTTACCCACTCACTATACTCTTGGTGGCTGGTTGGTAAGTTGCTGTTTAACGACACTGTGTCATGGCAAAGGTGATTAGGGTCACCCTCCTCAGGCTTATTGCTGGCACTGCCAGAGTACATTGACCTAGCGGTATCATATATAGATGCAGGTTCAGTCCAGAAATTAAAGGAAGTTACACTTTTATATTATCGGAAGAAAGCTTGTTAAAGGTGTATAAGACGAGCACTTAATTGCATGCTTCATTATGCTGCAACACCTTGTGACCGCCAAGACCGATTACGTCGATCTCTCTCATCACCTTGTATTCCAATTGGACATCATTCCATCCTAAGTGGTTGAGAATGATGGATGCATTGGGGTTGAGACTGATGGATGCATTTGGGTTGAGACTGATGGATGCATTGGGGTTGAGACTGATGGATGCATTGCGGTTGAGACAATCGACTACCGGTACAAATAACAATTTGACTCATGGATACATTGTACCGTCGTATGTGTGGCTTTGTTCATCTGTTTGTGTCTCTGAATATGCTTGTCTTACTTCCTTCACTGTCTTAATCTGATCGTTTTCTGACTGTATCGATTCGTGGATTTCATTAATTCTGTCTCTCTCCCTGCCTCTGTGTCTGTTCTTCTCTCTGTGTTTTATTGAACTGATCTTCTGGCGTTTGACCTGATTACGGCTTTGATTTTTAACGTCGTAGTAGTAGTAGTTTCAGTTTAACGACAATGTGTGATAACAAAGATTTTTAGCGTCGCCCTGCTCCTTTATCCAGGCTTGAGACTGGCACTGCAGAAAGCAAGAAGTGGCGGAGTTAGTTTTAGTTTAATGACAGTATGAACTCTGTTTTAAAGGTGTGAAAAAGTACTGTACTCAATAACGAAAAATGAAGAAAAAAGCTTCACTTCTGCATCGGAGGCCATCTAATGTAATGACTTCTATTGCGCCTATATCATAATGCACAAGACATCAATCAATGGTCGCTTCAGAGGAAATGGAAGTCGAGAATCGTAAAGACATTTCGTAGTTTCCGTTTAACGACGTTGTGTCATAACGAGGATGATTGGTGTCGCCCTCCTCCTCAATCCTAGGCATCGGACTGGCACCACTCGAGGTAGGCAGTTTTTCGTTGTTTATCACCTTTTTGTGGCCACCAGGAACCGTTGACGTCGACCCTCCCAACGAGACGCATTTTATAGGTTACTGCTAGCAAGTGGATTGGATCAACAGTTTAACGGCAGCTTATCACAACATAGACCGTTGTCAAAGATTTTTTTGGCATAGGAGTCGTCCATTAATTATGTCAACAAAATAGGGGTAGGGTGTTTGAAAAAGTTTGACAGTTTTTGACAAGGGGGAGGGGGGTTCGGTACAATTTGACGTCAACAAATTTTTTTCCACTGAATCAACAGTCAATTCAAAATGGTAGCGAAAATATTAAGTAATGCTAAAAATGTATAAAGTGCTTAATGTTTAATGCTACTAAAAAGCTGGTAATAAACAAAACCCATATATTTTGAAATTCGATATTGCATTTTTTAGTGTAAAAATTTGAAAACATGATTCTACATGTATTGAGCCATTTTGTTTCTTTTGTGTAGGGGGTTCTGGGATTGTCGATATAATTATAACTGGGTCCGTCAATGTTTGACAGCTGTTGACAAGGGGAGGGGGTCAAAAACTGCCTAAAATTTGTTGACATAATTAATGGACGACCCCAAATTACAGCACTTAAGAAGATGCCATAACATATCTAGCAAGTTAACGCAATTTCAGAATATATAGCATCGGAGAACTGCGTGTTTAAGGTATCTAAGACTCTAAGACGATCACTAGGTTATCCATTGTTTAACGACGCGTTGTGGCTGTCAAAAGCTTTCACATCGACCTCTCTTTAGTAGTTTTCTTATTTTGAAATTAGATACTTGATGTTTGCCCGTACTAAGACGGTTGAAAAGAATTTGAAAAATCACCCGACAGTCGCAAGCCCTTATGTTGGATAGCATCATAGCACGGCAATAGACTATCGAGGAAATTTGAATCAACGCGACGGTTTAAAAACAACGCAGCGCCATCTGCTGAAATGAAATGAGTCAGCATCCATGTTAATAAAGCGTATAGTGCTACAGCAGCGCCACCTACTGAAAATTAAATCAAATTAGTCCAGTTTATTAAAAGATATGAAAGAAATACTTATGCCTTATTCACTTCTGCATCGGCCGCCCTTAATGTAATCACTCATACGCTATATAGCCCAGGTATCATAATGCACAAATCCTCAACAGATGGTCGCTTCAAAGAAAATGAAAGTCCAGAGTAGTAAAGGCATTTCGTAGTTTCTGTTTAGCCATGCTGTACCATAACAAAGATTATTAGCGGCGCTCTTCCACTTAATCCAGCCTTTGGACTGGCACCACCCGATCTTAGACATTTTGTCCGTTGTTTATCAACAGCTTTGTTTATCAACAGATGTCGTTAACTTCGACCTTACTCTGTATTGCGATTGAATTCTTATTCTGGTGATTAAATGCAATTTCTGAATTTATATCAGTGGAGGAAATGCTGTTAAAGGTGTCTAAGACGAGCAATGTGTTATCAATCGTTTAGCGACATCTTGTTGAAGCAAAATCCACTGCGACGACCTCTTGTTAATCATTTACTCATCATGTTATTGTTAGATATATTTTTGTCCGTAGTGGTGGTCTCGGTTTAACGACGCGGCGTCACAAAAGAGATAAATAGCGTCGCCCTCCTTAATAACCTATTCTTCAGTCTGGCACACTTGCGCGTAAAAGCCAACGAGTTTTATAGGCTATTTTTTAGCGCAACCAATCACGCTTCTAGAAAACGTCACCGATCACAGTTACAATTGAACCGCAATAACTACGAGCTTTATCATAGAATTGCAGATGTTGTTTAATGTAAACAAATCATCACTTCAAGCATCAGCACATTTGAACTGGAAGCTGGATTGATGAAAAAAATTGTTTGTTTAAATAGAAGTTGGATTTGCGAAAATATAAATTGGTAAATTAATACCATCTATTCAGTGCCGTACTATCTATACGTTGGTCAGAAGTCAGTCTACTTATGACCATGATTACTGTCATCAATCCAACTTCTATTTAAGAAATCTTTAAGTAAACTTTTCATCAATCCAGCCCCATGCCTGAAGCGAGGATTTATGTACACTAAACAACTTCTACAATTCTACATGTATGATAAAGCTTGGATTCATAATGACGGTGATTTCCGCCGCCCTCCTTTTTAATCCTGACTTTAGACTCGCATCACTCGATGGGAGGCAGTTTTATTCGTTGTTTATCAACATCTTTTGACCGCCTTGGGCCGTTTACGTCGATTCTATGCTTTTGGGGAAGCAAAAATGTGAGTTTGACGATAAATTTATTGAATTTATAGCATCGGAAGAATGTGTGTTAAAGGTGTTCAAGAAGACAACTGTATCATTGCATAGCGACAACTTGTTTATTAAAACTTTATAGTTTAATGGCAGTAATAATTTATTCCAAAACTAGCACGATAATTTGTTTACCTCTGGTATGAAGTCATGCTGAGCTGAATGGACAGAGCTTGTTAATATGAAAAAGTACCCAGTCAAAATATAAAAAACTTAACCCTTTTGCCTTTGTGTATATGTAGCTTGATGGTCGATTGAAGGGAATGAAAATCGAGAATCGTTAAGGTAAATCGTTCGTTGTATCTGCTTATTGACGCTGTTTCATAACGACGGTGATTGCAGTCGCCCTCCTCCTCCTTAATCCAGGATTCGGACTGGCACCACTGAATGGGAGGCAGTTTTCTCGTTGATTATCAACACCTTGTGGCTGCACAGGGCCGTTAACTAGATTGTTTGAGGAAGATCTGATTTACCCGCCAATTAAAGTATTTGTTTTATTTATGACGTTGGAAGAATGCGTGTTAAAGGTGTCTAAGACGAGCGCTGTTTTATCTATTGCTTAGCGAAATCTTGTGCTGCGAATGCCAATTACTTCGATCACTTATTATATCACCTCATAATATTATAACCTAATTAAATGTATATCCGTCCTTTTTGCTAGTTTCTGTTTAACGACACAGAATTAATTAAAACTAAAGTTAAGAACATCTGATCCTGAAATACTTCAATTGTGAGTGAAGGAATTGCTCAGGGTACACGGATGTTCATAATAACTAATAACAATAATGATGGTGGGTGATGTATTGCTGCTACTGCTGCTGATGATGATGATAGCCTAGATGGATAGATAGTGATGATGATAATGGTGATGGTGGTGGTAGTGATGGTGGTGGTGGTGTTGGTGGTGTTGGTTGGTGGTGGTGATGATGATGTTGTTGTTGTTGATGATGATGATGATGATGATGATGATGATGATGATGATGATGATGATGATGATGATGATGATGATGATGATGATGATGATGATGAACAAGTCTTTCAGAATTCTGTTGAGAATCCCATGGACGAAATTGAATTACCAACGAACGGGTGCAAACATTATCGGCGACCAAACCAAAACTCGGAAACTACGAGATTTTGGACACATCATGAGACAGTATAGAGTGAAGAGTATTGACGTAAGTGGGACCGAGGACGAGGAAAGCCGAGAATATCGTGGATCGACAACGTCCTGAAATGGACCAGGCTGGCGGGTTAGGCGGGCCTAATTAACGCAATATGCGACAGAGGACAGTGAACATGACAATAGCTAACCGTCACGAAGCAACGATGGCCATGTGACATGACATTAAGCCTGACCTCTTTCGGGTTACGACTATCTTTACCACTTGTATGAAGTTTCGTCTTAGGAAGCCTTATCACGCTGCTTTCCTTATCAACTGAGTTTAATCGCCTCATAAGAAACATATCTGTCTCATAGGGTAATGTCGACGTACTCTGGCACGGGCAGTGCCAGTCTCAAGCCTGAAGAAAGGAGGGCGACGCTAGTCATCTTTGTTATGACTTATGACAAAGTGATGTTAAACAGCAACTAACCAACCACTCACCAAGAGTCGACGTCAACGGCCCCTGGCGGCCACAAGATGTCGCTTAACAATTAAACAATTAATACAGTTATCGTCTTAGACACCTTTAAAACGCTTTCCATCAGATAAAATAAATACAACAAATGCGATTCATCTTTAGATTCTACCCGCATTCATAGTGGTCATAAGCTGTTGTAAACAGCTAAAAACTGACTCTCATCTAGTGGGCCAGACCACATTCTGGATTAAGGAGGAGGGAGACGTCAATCACCCTTATTATGGCACAGCATCGTTAAACAGAAATTACGAAAATGTCCACGATTCCCTACTTCCATTTCCTTTGATGCAATCATCGATTGAGGTCTTGTGCCTTTTGATACAACCCATGACCTAATCTACCTGAACTGTTGTGTTTAGGACATGATCTGATTTAAACAGAAATCACCGCTATGGATATAAATATATCTAATTAGAACAGAAGTTAATTAGAGGTTGACCACAAGATGTCGTTAAACAATGGATGAACAAGCGTGCTTCCGATGCTATAAATTCAGCAATGCGTTTAAACTGGCTCAGAGAACTGTTGGGCGCTGATATTTCCAGAGACTATAGAATTAATCTTGCACTTTATTCTTTTGTCTCCCGCTACAGCCTGCCCTCGCCTATCTAACCTCACCTATAATTGCCTTCGGATACCTTAGGATTCCTTAGGTGGACTGACATCAAACGGCAGTGGCAGACTTGACATTTTTAGAGGCAGAATGTGCAGACCTGGGCTTCGTCTTAAATAGAGCGAAATGTGAATTCACGCGAACGTGCCTCAACCTGATCTGCCTCCTAGGAGCAACGCTGTCCACCCCTCGGCCCTCCAAATCGCACTGGTAACAAGAGTGGAGGAGCTGAACAGATCCATGGACGCAATCGGCCTTTGCAGCCACACCATGTCACTAAAGAAAGGATTATACACTGCTAGTCTTAGACACCTTTAACACGCATTCGCACAACCCTATAAATGAAACAAATGCGTTTAATCACTGAATTTTGTCGTCAACGGCCTTTGATGTCATAGGACGACGTTGAACGTTGGATTAAATAAATAAATCACTGAATTCCTAGGATGAGTGCTGAAGTCTCTGTTCATGTATGTTGTGACGTCTGAACATTTGTTTCTGCCCTTCACGATATAACTAAGAGTACTGATAACGCCAACAGTAAGGTCGTTAATTGTCATTACGGAAAGAAGCAGCTTACCTCAGATAGCCAAAGAATGCACAGTCGTCTTAAAGAGCCTTATCACGCTGCTTTCCTTAGCAATCCACGTGGATCCAACACGATGTCCCGCGCCTCATTAACCTAAACATATCATGTTTGCTAGGGTCCAATCTCGACGTACTCTGGCATTCCCAGAACTAACCATCATGGTTTTCGAAAAATGACGAAATTCAAGGGCTCAGGAATCGCTTTAACCCTTTGGAGGTGAGTTGTTGTATAAAACCCCAAAGCTATTCTACGGTGCTTTTTCTACGGAAAACGTAGAACCAACTTGGATTATTTTTGTCTACCTTAGTGAATGTAAAATACGGACACTTTAGGACACTTTCAGGTGGTTTTGGACACCATTTTTTATTTCTTCCATATTAACCCTAGGGCTATAAATTCTGCAAATGCATTTAATCGCTAGATTGATCACATTCCTCACTCATCAAAATAAGATAGACGTGTTTGGCCCTCAGATATCATAACTTGTAACAAGCATTAAAAACTGCAGTGGGCTGGCATTCAAAATCATTCATTATTACACATCGTCGTATAAACAGACTCTATGTGAATGCACCTCGAAATTCATCACTTTTAACAACTTCCCATTAAAGCAACCATTGTATATTATTGCGTACATTTTCTACTTTTTGGATAAACAAATATAAGATTATATGTGTTTTGAAACTAATCCATGATAAAAGATACATCAAATCATCCCTACACATGTTTATATAGTATAAATTGTACATCTACATCTATATCTGTTGCATATCTATCACACCACTGTTGTAATGCTGTATTCAGCGATTATACACTGATTATTATTATTAAGAATTTCTATAGCGCCGGTGATTAATGACAAAATGGGCACCAACCGATAGCCCTACCAATACGAAGAATGGTATCTTTGTTTCTAGTCCAGGCGGAAAATCAGTCCTCTACAGACATAGAGAGACTAACACAGAGGCAGATGGACAGATAAATGAAGCCATGCACCGAGACAGCTAGAAAACGATTGAACATAGACAATGATAAGAGACAGACAAGAACATGCCAGACACGCAAACATCAGTCTCTACCCAAAGTGCCCATCAGATTAAACCCCAAAGTACCTGTAAGCATCAACCACTAAGTTCCCATCAGTTTTTGAGGACCACAACAATCCGGAGAATTTAGAATAGCTGTAGCAAATTCCTAATTTTGTTTAATTTCAAATGACTTATCGCTTTACTCTGAAACGTTTTTCAGCGCTAGTAGGGTTTACTTACTAGGCCTACATTATTATTATTTACCTCTTTCTTTTCTCTGGGTCTTTCGCACTGGGAGTGCCTCTGATTGGTGTGCACTGCGAGAGGCGCTATATATTGATAGATACAATACAATACAATTATTCTTATACTTACTGAATACTGACCGATCGACACGGGTATTAGAATGACCGCGACCGTTAGTCACTGGTGGCTCTTCAATCTACCGACCGACACGCGACGTACGCAAACATGCCTTTTCCGGCGTACTCCTTGTGCCTCGACGGCTGGCCGGACGTGCGTCATCTTCCACCAGAGAGGGACCGTAGTTATCTACCGATGTCATTATTTTGGTCAAAATTCAGATATATAACTTCTCTGCGTACCGGTTTTCATGGTGATCTTATGGTTGCCAAAACGAGCTGTGGGGTCGAAATATTTAACAGATTGCCAAAGTATACAAAATCTGACGACTCACGACATGGAATGATCGCACGATTACAATAGAGAAAGCATAATTTGTTAACTCTTGGATTTCAATTTTAAGAGGAAGTTTTCGCTATGTCAAGACCCTCGACATTTTTTCATTTACATATCTGAAGGTTAGGAGAAAGGCCAAGGGGGTTGAACTCCAACACCACCGACAAACTTTAACACTGCCTTTCATCATCGTTTATTGACTCTAAAATAAAACTTCTAAGGACGAATGTTTCTGGGATGACAGTGTTGCAGATCCAGAAAGGATCGAAGTTCCGTCGTTTAGGCTCAGGGTTAGGGTTAGTGTCGTCATTATAAAACTGTTTAACATTAAATCAATCGAATCCAATCCAAACCCAATAACTGCTATAATGTCGACGACTAAATCGCAATCAGAAACGTTATCCATTGGTGAAGAAGACCGTTCGAAATCAGATGCAATGTAATCGAACATTTATATAGCGCCCTTCAAGATATCCACTCAGAGATGCTCTCTCTTCGCTAGCCTACATGATGTTAATTACGAAAGAATATTTTACCTCAGATAGCCAAAGAATGCACAGTAATCTGAAAGTCTCCAGTGACGGGCCCACGCATCCACGTGGAACCAACACGATGTCCCGCGCCTCCTTAACCTAAAAATAGCATGTTTGCTGAAGTCCAATCTTTGGTAATAAAAATTCCCTGAACTAACCGTCATGGTTTTCGAAAAATGATTAAACTCAAGGGCTCAGGACTCGCTTTAAAATAGCACGCTACTATAAATAGACGACGGTTATACTCAAATGGAGCAAAATCTTACGTTTATCTTTGCCGATTATTTCAAAAAATATGTAAGAATGAAATTTACTACTAAGGCGCCTCCGATCACCATGAAAACGGGTATTGGAAAAGTCATATAATGTTTATACGAACTTTAGCTTAATCAAATGATCAGAATCGTTCGAAAGTGTGATAATTATCCTGTAATCATCATCATCGTCGTCGTCATCGTCATCGTCGTCGGTGTTGTCGTCATCGTCATCATGTCATCATCATAGTCATCGTCATCATCGTCATCGTCATCGTCATCATCATCATCGTCATCATCATCATCATCATCATCATCATCATCATTACGAGCATCACAACCGCGACCACCAGAGTCGTCATAAGGCCTATTGCTATTACTTATTATAAACCTCTGTGTATCCTGAGCAATTCTTGTACTCACAATAGTATTATTGCATTGTGCCCCAGAATCAGATGTTCTTAACATGCGCGTAAATAAATTCTGTGTCGTTAAACAGAAACCAGGACAAAGGACGGACATACATCTAATTAGAATAGGCCTATTATATAATATGAAGTGATATAAGAAGTGATCAAAGTAATCGACCTTCGCAGCACAAGATTGTCGCTAAGCAATAGATAATAGCGACAGACACCTTTAACACGAATTCTTCCGATGCAAAAAATAATAAAAATGCGTTTAATCGGCAGATCGGCACATATAATGCTGTTATTATAATCTCTGGATTGGAAATCTCATGACTGTACATTATTGCTGTTTATCAGGAATCTTTTCATTTTACATTAAAATAGATTTATGTGTGATAATTGCTGCAAAACGCATAATTTTCCTGAAAGACCATCTTACAGTATGTTATCTTATGCTAGTGTTGACATTAGTATCGGAACTATAATACAACGAAATGAATATTAGTGACATTGTAAAGTACTGTTTAGATGCCTTTAACTCTATCAATTTTGTTTCAACTGTATTGCACATAATTTTGAATTGTCGTCAACGGCCTTTGATGTCATATGATGACGTTAAACTACGGAATGAAAAAACCGGCAGATCAACCGTTATTTTCTCAAACAATCTAGGATCGACATTAACAATCCGGTTGACAAACCGCAACCGGTTACATTGTACGATTATGCAATTGAAACATTCACAAGAACACAAATCGAAGACATAAATCTTAACTACTAACAGAACAGACAGCAATACACGGCGCTAATAGCAGCCTTAAAGCATATCCGCCCTACGGGGCTCGAACTCGTTTCTCGTTCTCTGTGCCAGATACTTATCCAATGCGCTATCGGGCCCCTCTGTCCATTAACAAGCTCTGTCCATTCAGCTCAGCATGACTTCATACCAGTGGTAAAGAAATTATCGTGCCAAGTTTTGGAATAAATTATTACTGCTATTAAACTATAAACTTTTAATAAACAAGGCATCAGCCATTGATACAGTTGTCTTCTTGAACACCTTTAACACACATTCTTCCGATGCTATAAATTCGATAAATGCGTTTTATCGTCAGACTCACATTCTCCATATCCAAAAGCATAGAATCGACGTAAACGGTGGTCAAAAGGCGGTCATAAGATGGTGATAAACAACAAGTAAAACTGCCTCCCATCGAGTGGTGCCAGTCTTTAGCCAGGATTAAAAAGGAGGGCGGTGGCAATCAGTGTCATTATGAATCCAAGCTTTATCATAGAATTGTAGAAGTTGTTTAGTGTACATAAATCCTCGCTTCAGGCATGGGGCTGGATTGATGAAAAGTTGTCATTAAAGATTTCTTAAATAGAAGTATGGATTGATGACAGTAATCATGGTCATAAGTAGACTGACTTCAGACCAACGTATAGATAGTACGACACTGAAAAGATGGTATTAATTTACCAATTTATATTTTCTTGTAAATCCAACTTGGCCTAAACAAACAATTTTTTCATCAATCCAGCTTCCAGTTCAAATGTGCTGATGCTTGAAGTGATGATTTGTTTATTAACTAAGCAACATCTGAGGTTCTATGATAAAGCTCGTTGTTATTGCGGTTCAATTGTGATAGTGATTGGTGACGTTTTCTAGAAGCGTGATTGGTTGATCTTGAAAAATAGCCTATAAAACTCGTTGGCTTTCACGCGCAAGTGGATGCCAGACTGAAGAATGGGTTATTAAGTTAAGGAGGGCGACGCTATTTATCTCTTTTATGACGCCGCGTCGTTAAACCGAGACCACCACTACGGATAAAAATATATCTAACAATAACATGAGTAAATGATTAACAAGAGATCGTAGCAATGGTTTTTTGCTTCAACAAGATGTCGCTAAACGATCGATAATACATTGCTTCGTCTTAAACACCTTTAAAACGCATTACTCCGCTGATATAAATTCATAAATTGTATTTAATCACCAGATTTTGACGTCAACGGCCATAGAAGCCATAAGACGTCGTTAAATTTGGAAAAGAAGAAGAATCACCAGATTAAGCATATTATCGCGCACTACAGAGTAAGGTCGAAGTTAACGACATCTGTTGATAAACAAAGCTGTTGATAAACAAAGAACAATGTATACGATCGAGTGGAGCCAGTCCAAAGGCTGGATTAAGCTGGAGAGCGCCGCTAATAATCTTTGTTATGGTACAGCATCGTTAAACAGAAACTACGAAATGCCTTTACTATTCTGGACTTTCATTTCCTTTGAAGTGACCATCGATTGAGGATTTGTGCATTATGGTACCTGGGCTATATAATTATGTGAGTCATTACATTAGAGGGCGACGATGCAGAAGTGAATAAGGCATAAGTGTTTCTTTCATATTTTTGATAAACTGGACTAATTTGATTTAATTTTCAGTAGGTGGCGCTGCTGTAGCACTATACGCTTTATTAACATGGATCTTGACTCATTTAATTTCAGCAGGTGGCGCTGCTTTGTTTTTAAACCGTCGCGTAGATTCAAATTTCCGCGATAGTCTATTGCCGTGCTATGATGCTATCCAACATACGGCCCGCGGGATTGCGACTGTCGGGTGATTTTTCAAATTCTTTTCAACCGTCTTAGTACGGGCAAACATCTAGTATCTAATTTCAAAATAAGAAAATTACTAAAGAGAGGTCGACGTGAAAGCCTTTGACAGCCACAAGACGGCGCTAAACAATGGATAACATAGTGATCGTCTTAGACACCTTAAACACGCAGTTCTCCGATGCTATATATTCTGCAATTGCGTTCACTTGCTAGCAGTAACCTATAAAAAATCCGTCTCGTTGGTAGGGTCGACGTCAACGGTTCCTGGCGGCCACAAAATGGTGATAAACAACGAAAAACTGCCTACCTCGAGTGGTGCCAGTCCGAAGCCTAGATTGAGGAGGAGGGCGACACCAATCATCCTCGTTATGACACAGCGTCGTTAAACGGAAACTACGAAAATGCCTTTACGATTCTCGACTTCCATTTCCTTTGAAGCGATCATCGATTGATGTCTTGTGCATTATGATATAGGCGCAATAGAAGTCATTACATAAGATGGCTTCCGATGCATTCTTCATTTTTATTTACTGAGTACCGTATTTTTTCACACCTTTAACACAGAGTCCATACTGTCATTAAACTAAATTTTCGACCGACGGCGTTTCAAATCATTGCCGTAATCAGGTCAAACGCCAGAAGATCGGTCCAACAAAACACAGAGAGAACAGACACTGAGGCAGGCAGAGAGACAACATTAATGAAGCCACGAATCGATACAACCAGAAAACGATCAGATGAAGACAGTGAAGGAAGTAAGACAAGAATATTCAGAGACACAAACAGATAAACAAAGCCACACAGACGACGGAACAAAGTATCCATGAGTCACATTGTTATTTGTACCAAAAACTTCCATCAGTCACAAACTCAAAAAATCCATTAGGGTCAACGCCAATGCATCCATCATTCTCAACCACTTAGGATGGAATGATGTCCAATTGGAATTCAAGGTGAGGAGAGAGATCGACGTAATCGGTCTTGGCGGTCACAAGGTGTTGCAGCATAATAAAGCATGTAATTAAGGGCTCGTCTTATACACCTTTAACAAGCTTTCTTCCGATAATATAAAAGTGTAACTTCCTTTAATTTCTCGACTGTACTTGCGCAGTCAGCGTACTCTGGCAGTGCCAGCAATAACCTATGAGGAGGGCGACCCTAATCACCTTTGCTATGACACAGTGTCGTTAAACAGCAACTTGCCAATCAGTCGCCAAGAGTATAGTGAGTGGGTAAGGTCGACGTTAATGGCTCTCGGCAGTCACGAGATGTCGCTTAGCTTAGCGTGTTGGGGCTTTGTGGGGGTAGAGGGACGCTCTCGTCTTCAGGTAACTATACGGCGACTGGTCCGGTCTCGTTATCTACCGGAATCCTACCAAAGTTTCGAGCAACTTTGCAGAAAAGCAGACTCTAACCTCTTTTCTACCATCATCAGCAACCCTGCACATGTATTACGTCAACTACTGCCTCCGGTGAAAACTGTTTCCTACTCAGTACGCCCCAGAACCCACAATAGAATAATACCTAAGGCAAACTCTCTATCTCGTAAAACGTTTGTCACACGGATGCTTTATACTTAATTTTTTTTTATATTTGATGATCTTTGTACACCAAAATGCGGTTAGCAGTTGGTTTTTCAATAAAGGATATACTTACTTACTTACTTACTTAATGATACAGTGTTCGTCTTAAACACCTCTGACAAGCTCTTATGAAACGCTATAAATTCAGCAAATGCGTTTTAGAGATGTAATATGCTAAAAAATCTTTGTCGGCTGCAAAGGCCTATGTTGTCATAAGCTGCCGTTAAACTGTGGATCCAATCCAATCACTTAAATTACAGGTCGACGGTTAATCCTGGCAGAGCTAATGAGAAAGGTCGATAGTAACGGAGATGTTGATAACGAACTTAAAACGGCCTACCGTCTGTGGGTGCCAGTCCGAACCCTGGAAAAAGGAGGAGGGCCATGTGAATCACCCACATTATGCCAAAGCGTATAGTAAAACACAAGAACGATGAATTGACTTTACTATTCTGGACTTCCATTTCCTTTAAAGCTTAGACCGGCACCATTCGATAGTAGGAAGTTTTACCGTTGTTTATCAGCAGTTTGTGGCCGCCATGGTCCGTCAACGTCGACCTTTGACCACATGGTTTAGTTTATTTCACCGATTAAACGCATTAATTTTGAAGAATTAATAGCATATGTGGATGGCGTTTTAAAGGTGTATAAGATGAGCACTGTATTATCCATTATTTACCGACATCTTGTGCTCGATTACGTCGACCTCTCATTACCTAATTTATTCTAATTAGACATTTCCATCCTTAAGTGATTGTCTCTGTTTAACGACGCTATGTCATAATGATGATGTTATGCGTCGCCCTCCTCATTAATCTGGGCCTCCCAATTGGAACCATGATGGTAGTCAGTTTCTCAGTTAATCTTTTCTTTATTGAAACGCACTGCGCTGTACATTTACATGTTATGCAATTTAAATCTTAACTACTAACAGAACAGACAGCTTGCAATACACGGCGCTAACAGCAGCCTACGAAGCATATCCTCCCTACGGGGCTCGAACTGGGTACCTCTCGGTCTCCATGCCAGCGTGTTATCCAATGCGCTATGACATCAAAGGCCGTTGACGACAACTCCACGGTACATAAAATATACAATTCAATTAGTACAAGAAACTTAGAGCGTCCGAACAGAGAAAGACTAAACTCAATAGAGGACGACTAAACTCGTTAGCTTTATTTATATCGCCTGAAGGAAGCATTTTAAAGGTGTCTAAGACGCGCAATGTACTATCTATTATTCAGCGACATCTCGTGGCTGTCGATTACGTCGACCTCTCATTAAATTATGTTCTTAATTAGATACATTTTCATTCTAAGTGGTAGCTTCTGTTTAATGACGCTTCGTCATATGAGCGACAATTAACGTCTGCTTCCTCCTTTATTCAGACTTCAGACTGGCACCACCCGAGTATACGAAAGTGGCCGTGATTTGTTTGAATGCTGTAGGTAATTATTTTCTCTCTAGCGACGATGCATTTATTAAACATGTCAGGTCCAGGACACAATGCGATTGTAACTGAAGGAATCAGGCGATCAATCCAATAAGACATAGAGAGACGAACACAGAGGCAGATGGACAGACAAAAGAAGTCATTCACCGATGCAGGTGAAAAACAAAGACAGTAATGACGTTAAGGCAAGAACATCCACACAGCATTATATAATCCAATCAAATCCAATCAAATCCAAACTATTCCATCTCATATGACAGGCGCTATTCTGATATAATATAATCCATAATCATAATAGCGATACAGAAGTCTATAGATTGGATTTTGTATAATCGTCGGATTTGACAGAATCTGATCCAAATTAATTTAATGGGATCAGATCCATTTCAGCCTAAACTATGCAGACTTGATCTCGTCTATAATTGCAGTGCACAACTCTCAAATCAAGATATTTTGTTATTGTTGTTATTATCATTATTATTATTATTATTACTATTATTATTATTATTATTATTATTATTATTATTATTATTATTATTATTATTATTATTATTATTACTATTATTATTATTATTATTATTGCAAGAGTGTTTTTCACACAACGCGGTGCCAAGTCGGATGCCGGATGCGATTCTTAGGACCTCTCCTGACATCCGTAATCCTGCTGTCGTAATGGGAAGTGCACGTCTTAAACACCTTTATTGTTATTATTGTTATTATTATTATTATTATTATTATTATTATTATTATTATTATTATTATTATTATTATTATTATTATTATTATTATTATTATTATTATTATTACTAGATGTTTGCCCGTCCTAAGACGGTTAAAAACAAATTTAACATGTCAAGAGATGCGTCATCTCGTGCTATGATTGACATAAGTCTTCTCCCTCTCCCTCCCTACCTCCCTCCGTCCGTCCGTCCGTCCCTCCCACTCTCCCTCCCTCCCACTTTCCCTCCCCTCCACTCTCCCTCCCTTCCTCCCTCCCTCCCCGTACTTCTCTGCCGTCCGTCCCGGTGGTCCGTACCTCCTTCCCTCCCTTCAACGTCCGTCCCTCCCTCCACCACGTCTCTCGCGGCGATCGTGCGTGTCTTCTGCCTCTCCTCCTCCCTCCCTCCCTCCCTCCCTCTCTGCTCCCTCCCTTTCTCCGTCCGTCAGTCCCTCCCTCCCTCCCCCGTACTTCCTTGCCGTCCGTCCCGGCCGTCCGTATCTGCTTCCCACCCTTCAAAATCCGTCCCTCCCTCTCCCTTCCACATGTCGTGTTGCATTATCTCGCGTTGCTATGACAACGTCTGTATACGGTTATTGCGATGACTTTAAATGACGTAAGCCATTATTGTCGAAACAGCGTTACACCACAGATGCATGCACAGAGATTTCTGTGCGTTTATATTATTAATTATTATTATTATTATCATCATCATCATTCATTCATTCATTCATTAATTCATTCATTCATTCATTCATTCATTCATTACGAAGATTTATCTAGCGCCCCTTCAAGGCTACTACTCATCATCATCATCAACACCAATATCATCACAATTATTGTTATTAATTATAATGAACTCTCAAAGCACCGCTAGGTATCCTGAGCAATTCCATCACAACAATGAGACTTCTCGTCTTCAAGTGCAATAGCCTATATTCAGATTCGTATAAATCCGCCACAGCACAATTCTCGTGTAGGGCCAGTCTGAAGCCTGAATAAAGAAGGAGGGTGACGCTGAATTTCTTTCTGATAACAAAGCGTTGCAACAGACAATGCCATTAAGGATGGAGATATTTCTAACTAGACCATAATGCATCGAGAGATCGGCATAATTGACCTTGGCGGCCACAAGTTGTGGCTAAACATGGGATAAAACAGGGCTCGTCTTAAACACCTTTAACAAGTTGCTTTCCAACGATATAAATAAGGAAAATGCGTTTCATCGCCAGATGGTACGTGAATAGATTCAAATCATAGGTTCGACGTTAACGGTCCTTGTCAGCCAAAGTTATTAATAAATAACGGAAATCTGTGTCAGTCTGAAGCCTGGATAATAGAGGAGGGTGACGCTATAAATTCAGCAAAATTAATGCATTCAATCGCTAGTATTTTACTAATCCTGTCACTTGCCGTGTATGAGCCAGTCCGAAGCCTTGATCACAGAGGAGGGCGACGCTAATCGTTTACATTGTTTTTACAGGAGTTCGTTCGGTGTCATTTCTTCCAACCAACATCATGTTCTATACACGCTGTTCCTTCCGATTCGTCCTACTGGATATTTTCTTCGTCCCGTCCCCATGGTTTATCCCTTCCTAACAAAGATGACTGTAATTTCATAACCAGAGTACTATATGAAAATAGATATTGATTCCCTTTCCTCAATTGTATCACTAATAGTCCAAAATGTCTAACAAGCCTATAGTTTTAATTTTATCTAAACATTGCCTTAAACTAGTCTTCATCCATCAAATAAGATCTGAGTTTATCAATGTTTCAGTTGCGTACTTGTCAGCTTATTTTTAATAAACGAAACTTGACCGACTGCTGTGACAAAGCGTCCTTAAATTATGTATAAGCCTATAAGAAAGAAAATCTCGGCCACTGCTAAGCCTGGATAAAGGAGGACATCAGCCGCAACAATGATTATCTCTCTTATGACACAGCGCCTTTAAACAGGAACTACAACTACAGATGAACATTAATTTAATTCAAATACCAGTTAAAGGTCGTGGCTATTGGCCTTGGATATTACAATGTGTCACTAAACATGGATCATACTGCGATCGTCTTAAACACCTTTAAGACGCATTCATCCGATGCTATAAATAAAGAAATTGCGTCTGATAGGAAGATATAAAAAAGAAGATATAAAAAGAAGATATTTCTATGTTATTAAGAAATAAATGTCAATTGTATAAAGATGAAATGTCTTTAAAAACCCTTTAAGCCTGGATAAAGGAGGACATCAGCCGCAACAATGATTATCTCTCTTATGACACAGCGCCTTTAAACAGGAACTACAACTACAGATGAACATTAATTTAATTCAAATACCAGTTAAAGGTCGTGGCTATTGGCCTTGGATATTACAATGTGTCACTAAACATGGATCATACTGCGATCGTCTTAAACACCTTTAAGACGCATTCATCCGATGCTATAAATAAAGAAATTGCGTCTGATAGGAAGATATAAAAAAGAAGATATAAAAAGAAGATATTTCTATGTTATTAAGAAATAAATGTCAATTGTATAAAGATGAAATGTCTTTAAAAAACCTTTAAGACGCATTCATCCGATGCTATAAATAAAGAAATTGCGTCTGATAGGAAGATATAAAAAAGAAGATATAAAAAGAAGATATTTCTATGTTATTAAGAAATAAATGTCAATTGTATAAAGATGAAATGTCTTTAAAAACCCTTTTGACGGTAAATGTGTTTCAGAATGAAGTGTATAGGCTACTTTGTTTGATTACTAATGGGCGAATTTTGTGAATAGATATTTTAATTTTTGTTGCTGTGAGTAATTTTTCCCCTCTTCTTGTTGGTGTCAAATCTGTGGATATTTAATTACTCTTTTACTGGTGCTTTTTGCTTTTAGGATTGCGTATTGCATTATTATGATTTGCATAATTATTATAATAATAATCTTTTGCCTTAACTCTAGTTATATGTATGCGAGTTGGTTGATGAGGCGTATAATTAGATCTTAAGTATGTTTTATTATATAAGTAATAAAAATCTGATGTAAGTAAATTACATATATGGCAAATTGTTCATTGAGTATCTATAACACTTTGTTTTAAGTATCACATGTTTAGTTTGGTTGCTGTATTGGAGTAAATATTACATTGCATCATAATGCAGTAGTTCATATGTTGTAATAAGAAAAATGTAGTTGTTGTGTCTCAATGAACATGTTGAAAACAAACTTTAAGCAATTGTAATAATGTTTGTATCAAATATTTTTTTTTTACTTAATGAAACTTACGTTTGAGTGTATTGGATGCTTGAACAGTCTACGGGTAAAATGCCGACTTTGTGAATTACTTATATCATTTAATGTTTGTGCTGTTTTTATCAAATTTTTATTCAAAAAAGTATAATGGTAAATAGTGAATGTTGTCACAAGATGCTAAACTGAAAATTAATAAATAATCACTTAACCTTCGCAGGACGAAGACATTTTACGATACACGGAGGACGAAGAGGGGTAAATATTTACCCCAAAACAATATTTAATATCGCAGCTCATAGGTAAGATACAATAAAAAATGAAGTATCAATTCTAATAGTTCTAAGGTCTAGGAATCGATCTATCCTAGTGAGAATAGTCTGTCAATACCACTTTCCAAGATGGCGGCCAAGATGGCCGCCAAAACACAGAAATATGCATATTTCCGCTCATCGGTAAGCTACAATGATAAATGAACCCTCCACTTTCATAGTTCCGAGGTCAAGGCATCCATTTATTGTAGTTAGAATAGTCTGTCAATACCACTTTCCAAGATGGCGGCCAAGATGGCCGCCAAAACACATAAATATGCATATTTCAGCTCATATGTATGCTACAATGACAAAGGAACTCTCCAATTTCATAGTTCCAAGGTCAAGGAATCCATTTGTCGTAGTGAGAATAGTCTGTCAATACCACTTTCAAGATGGCGGCCAAGATGGCCGCCAAACACAAAAATATGCATATTTCGGCTCATATGTATGCTACAATGACAAATGAACCCTCCAATTTTCATGGTTCCGAGGTCAAGGAATCCATTTATCGTAGTGAGAATGGTCTGTCAATACCACTTTCCAAGATGGCGGCCAAGATGGCCGCCAAACACAGAAATATGCATATTTCAGCTCATAGGTATGCTACAATGACAAACGAACCCTCCAATTTCATAGTTCCGAGGTCGATGAATCCATTTATCGTAGTTAGAATAGTCTGTCAATACCACTTTCCAAGATGGCGGTCAAGATGGCCGCCAAAGACAGAAATATGCATATTTCAAAACAGAGGTACATGTATGCTACAATGACAAATGAACCCTCCACTTTCATAGTTTCGGGGTCAATGAATCCATTTATCGTAGTGAGAATAGTCTGCCAATACTAATTTACCTCTAAGGGATGGCCGCCATCTTGGAAAGTGGTATTGACAGACTATTCTCACTACGATAAATGGATTCCTTGACCTCGGAACTATGAAATTGAGGGTTCGTTTGTCATTGTAGCTTACCTATGAGCTGCAATATGCATATTTCATTGTTGGCGGCATCTTGGCCGCCATCTTGGAAAGTGGTATTGACAGACTATTCTAACTACGATAAATGGATTCCTTGACCTCGGAACTATGAAAGTGGAGGGTTCATTTGTCATTGTGGCTTACCTATGAGCGGAAATATGCATATTTCTGTGTTTGGCGGCCATCTTGGCCGCCATCTTGGAAAGTAGTATTGACAGACTATTCTCACTACGATAAATGGATTCCTTGACCTCGAAACTACGAAATTGGAGAGTTTATTTGTCATTTTAGCATACCTATGAGCTGAAATATGCATATTTCTGTGTTTTGGCGGCCATCTTGGCCGCCATCTTGAAATTGCACTCGAAAATTATTGCAACTATTGAAATCGAATTCCGCGGTAAATTCAGTACTTTATTTCTGATTACAGGTTAGTTATGAAAAATATCTTTGAAAAATGCATATTCACCATGAACGAATTATTAACGACGTCGAGGACGAAGAGGGGTAAATTTTTACCCCAGGACACTTTGAACTCAAAAATCTTCTTCCCCAACATGACATTTTCCTGGCTTTGGTGTCAGAATATGTCAGAGGTATTAACTTGTAAACACATGGAACGTCAAATTATAACTGCCAACGGTTGCTCCGCAATCAGCATTCAAACACCCCTGGGGTAATTATTTACCCCTCTTCGTCCTGCGAAGGTTAAAAGAGTACAAGTAGAATAAGAATCTAACGTCATGATATTATTATAATTAAATTTGTATCGAATCATTTAATCACAGTGTGTGTATAACAGAAAGTAGGCCTAACCGATGCATTACTTTATGTTGTTTAACATTGAATTTTGTGACATTGTAGGGATTTGTTTTGACACCTTTAGATGGTGTCGTTTGGACGTTAAATTTCTCGTTTTCATTGTATGGTATAAGCTTACATTGTGAATTGTCGTCAACGGCCTTTGATGTCATAAGGCGACGTTAAACCTTTGATTTTAATAGATAGGAAGATTGTCCTCCATATATAGACTATGGTCGACGTAGACAGCCCCCAGAGGCAACAAGCAATAATTGTTAACTAATGGAAAAGTTTTTATCCTCCGGTGGTACCAGTCGAATGCCTGGAATACGGAGGATGGCAACGATAATTATCTTTGTTATGAGACAGTGCCGTCAAACAGCAACAAACCAACTAACCAACCAATCGGTAGAGCAAAGCAGAACTTCATGGGACGACGCTAATTATATCTCCTATGATGCAGTATCTTTAAACGGAAATATATCTAATTAGAAGATAGGTTAGTTTAGTCAGAGGCTGACGTATTCGGTATTGACAGAAACAAGATGTCGCTTAATAATATGGGCCAGAGATATTTTAAAACACCTTTAATACGCAGTCTACAAATACTATAATAAATCAACTTCGTTTATTCGTAGAAATAACGTAAAAATATTTTTTCTTAGTCGACGTTAACGGCCCTCGGCGGGGGACATTAGTCATAAACAAAGCAAACACCTCCAACCATCCCTTTGTGGTAGCCTGAAGCCAGGGTTATAGAGAATCACCCTTTTTACGACACAGCGTCATTAAACAGAAACCACGAAATATGAATAATAATAATAATAATAATAATAATAATAATAATAATAATAATAATAATAATAATAATAACTCCGTATACTTAGAAGAAAATCTCGACCACTTCCGCATACTCGAGAGGTGCCAGTCCTAAGTCTGGACGAAGGAGGGTGACGCTGATCAATTATCTCTCTTATGACGCAGCACCGTTAAACAGCAACAAACCAACTAACCAACCAATCGTTAGAGCAAAGCTAACTTCAGGGGGTGACGCCAAAAAGTTATATCTCCTAATGACTGATGTGATGCAGTATCTTTAAACAGATATTAATATCTAATTAGAAGATAAGTTAGTTTAGTGAGAGACCGACGTACAGCAATCGTTGACATCCGTCTTCTCTATGCGGTCCTGATGAACCAGGGCCACTTACTGCACAGTTTACTTCCACCAAAACGTTTACTGTAAGAATGTTGTATACTCATATTAACAGTTGTTTGTTATTAAGACGAATGCACACCAGAGTGCGGATATGCAATTGGTTTTATAAAGAATATACTTACTTACTTACTTATTCGGTACTGACAGCTACTGTAACAAGATGTCGCTTAATAATATGGCCCAGAGATATTTTTAAACACCTTTAATACGCACTCAGGAGAAACTATAATAAGGCAACTGCGTATAATTCGTAATAATTATAACACATACATACACACATACATGCATACACATACATACACATACACATACATACACACATACATGCATACACACATACATGCACACACAAACACACACACACACATACATACACACACGTGGGGCGCGGTGGTGTAGGGGTATGTTCGGTGCCTTGCAGCTGGAGGGTTGCGGGTTCGAATCCACCTCAAGCCGCGGCGTAGGGACCCTGGGCAAGTCCTTCACTCGCAATTGCTCAAGCGCTTCGGCGTGAAACTCCGATTCAGTGTCCGCGCAGTAGTCGGGAGCGCCTCTGAGTAGAAATCTTGAAGGGGCGCTATAATAATAATAATAATAATAATAATAATAATAATAATAATAATAATAATAATAATAATAATAATAATAATAATAATAATAATATCTTTTCTTTAATAAGCGCCTGACAAACGCACTGCGCTGTACATTTACATGTTATGCAATTTAAATCTTAACTACTAACAGAACAGACAGCCTGCAATACAACGGCGCTAATAGCAGCCTACAAAGCATATCCGCCCAACGGGGGCTCGAACTCGGTACCTCTCGGTCTCTGTGCCAGATGTTATCCAATGCGCTATCGGGCCCCCCAAACAAGTGCGCCTACATACATACATACGTACATACATAATATTATAAGGTGACGTAATAAGTGATCAACGTTATCGGACTTCGCAGAGCAAGTTGTCGCTAAGAAATAGATAATGCAGCGCTCGTCTTAAACACCTTCAACAGGCTATCTTCAAAGTCTATAAATGGAGCAACTAGGAAATCGATTTGAATTTGACTTTAGAAGAGCAGAGGAATCTCTTTCAAATAGCATGCTATAATAAATGGACGATAGTTATATTGTTACATTCTACATAAGGCCAAATTACGCATTTATCTTTGCCGATTTCTGCAAAATACACGAATGAAACTAACCGTAAACGTCTCCGATCACCATGGTAACGGGTATTGGAAAAGTCATAATTATATTATATCCGAATTTTGGAATAAAATCAATTTATGAGATTTGTTCCAAAATAATTATGGTAATTACCATGTCCCCCTCATGCTTTAATTTGTATGGAATCATATGCAGAGAAAGAAGTTCGTTGTTATGACGATCTGAAACTCCTTGTTGTCGTTCTCGGCTTTACACCAGACAGAAGATTGTTTTTAAGCAACACACTCATTGTCTCATATCTTTGTCTCAAATCTCAAGGCAGTATCCTCGGGTGGTGTCAGTCTAAAGCCTTGGTAAAGGAGTGCCACGCTGATTATCTCTTATGACGAGGCGTCGTTAAACAGGAGCTACAGCTACGGAAGAAGACAGAAATGTGTCTAATTATGTGTGTCTAATAAGTTAAAGGTCGACGTTATTGGCTTTGGCAGCCAAACAACTAATTATACAGTGCTCGTCTTAAACACCTTTAACACACGGTCTTTCGACGCAATAAATAAAACAACTTTAAATCCCCAGGATCTTCTGCGTCTAAACCAAGATAATGAATAGTCACCGTTAACGTACCTTGGAAGCCACTGGATGTGTATAAACCACGGAAAACTGCCTACCATCGAGTGATGGCATTCCGTAACCTAGATTATGAAGAGGGCGACAAAGCGTCGATTAACAGAAACTACGAATTGTCTTAAATACTCTCGACATAAATTATAGTTTAAAGCGACCATCGATCGAGTTTTTGTGCATTACGATAGCGGCGCTATATATGAGTCATTACATTAGAATGCTATCAGTGCAGAAGTACATTAGTCGTTCAGTTTCTTTGCTTATTTTTGACTGGGTGTCGTACTTTTTCATACCGTTAATAAACAGCGTCCATTCAATTCAGCATCACTTCGCAAAAGTTTTAAACAAATAGCTATATTCCGATTTCGATAAGGATCATTAATGTTATTAAATAAAAAAAACTTCTATGACGCGGGTGTCTAATGCGCAAGACATCAACCGATGGCGCACCAAAACCAAGTCGTAATCAGGTAAATTATAGCGGGAGGATCCGTCCAATAAGATACAGTAAAGAGGAGGCGACGCTGATCTTTTGTGATGTGACACAACGACAGCTTAACTAATAATAATAATAATAATAATAATAATAATAATAATATCTTTTCTTTAATTTAGCGCCTGACAAACGCACTGCGCTGTACATTTACATGTTATGCAATTGAAACAATCTTAACTAGTTAACTACTAACAGAACAGACAGCCTGTAATACACGGCGCTAATAGCAGCCTACAAAGCAAATCCGCCCTACGGGGCTCGAACTCGGTACCTCTCGCTCTCTACGCCAGTGTGTTATCCAATGCGCCCCCAAATATACATATATATATATATATATATATATAAAATATATATATATAAAATATATATATGCGTATACATAAAGAAAAACACGGCCACTGCCATATACTCGGATGGTATCGGTCCCAAGCCTGGATCAAGGAGGGTGACGATGATTAGGCTAATTATCTCTCTTGTGAGATAACCAATTATTCAGGAACTGTAGCAACTAATGGAAATGCATCTGATTAGAATAATAAATAAAGTCGACGTAAATGGGCCACAAGATGTCGCTAGACAATGAATAATACAGCGCTCAACTTAACGGTTTTAACAAGTCGTCGTTTGACGCCATAAATTCAGCAATAATTGATTGAAATCGCGAGATCAACGAAGGCACCAATGATAAAGTCGACATTCCACAACAATTGACGATAATTATAGTGGTCGTCTTAAACACCTTTAACGCGCAATGAAGAAAACTATAAATTCGGCAGATGCGTTATATAGCCAGCAAATCATAGAAGTTTATCTTCATCGGGAAAGCTCGACGTTAGCAGTCATTGGCGGCCACGAGCTGTTTATAAACAATGGAAAACGGCCTATCATCATTCATAAGCCTGAGTTTAGGAGGAGGGAGACGTCAATCGTGACACAGCGCCGTTAAACAGAAACCATGAAATGCCTCAATAATGCTCGACTTTCATTTCCAGCTTAATGTAGGTGACATTAATTTGGCAACTGCTCTTAATCTGGCGATGGGATTGGATCCACAGTTTAAGGCCAGCTTATGACAACATAGGCCGTTTGGCATATTACAGCTCTATTGATTAAACGCATTTGTCGTATTTAATAGTAGCAGTCGTGGCAGTAGTTATGTTGTTGCTAAAAATAACACAACTACTGCCACGACTGCTACTATTACTATTTGATACTACTACCACTGCTACTACTGTCGACGCAATCGGCGCTTGCAGCTACAAGATGTCACTAAATAATGGATTAAACAGAGCTCGTCTTAGACACCTTTAACTGGCTGTCTTCACATTCTATAAATTTACCAAATCGTACAATCCGGTTACTTTTCATTTGAACACCAGATACTTTACATAAAATATAGTCGTCCTTAAAAGCCCTTCGAGGCAGCAAACAAGCTGCTGATAGACAACAAAAGAACTGCTTAACATTGGGTGGCGCCAGTCCGAAGGCTGGAATAAAGGGGGCGACGCCAATCATCCTAGACAAGACATAGCTTTGTTAAACAGATACTATCCCTGCCTAAGCAAAAATATATAATTCGATCATAATTATTCTGGTAATAATAGACTCTACCAGTCACAAGATGTCGCAAATAATAGATAATATCGTGCTCGTCTTAAACACGATGCTATAAATATAGCACAAGCGTTTTACCGCTAGAAGAAACTCCGCCACTGTTTGCTTTCTGACAGTGCCAGTTCCAAGCCTGGATAAAGGAGGAGGGCGACGCTAATGGTCTTTGTTACCACACAGCTAGTCGTTAAACAGAAAAACCACCACCGCTAGAAGCATACTGCTTGGCTTACGTAAGGTTGACGCTAACAGCCCTTGGAGGCAAGAAGTTGTTGATAAACAACGAAACAGTTTTAACCCTCCCCGATGATGCCAGTCCAAAGGCTGAAGTAAAGGAGGGTGGCGCTTATCATCTGTTATATCACAGCGTCCTTCAACTACAAGTGAACGACCCGGCCGCGGTCAATACTAGGGTGGTGCCAGTCTGAAGCCTGGACAAAGTGAGGAGGGAATGCAGCATCGTGAAGCAGAAACTATCATTCATTCATTGATTCTGTGAAGTTTGGATTTGGGAAGCACCCCTTCAAGAACTTACTCAGGAGCGGTCCAAGTCCAGGCACGGCTAAAGAAAAATGACTAGAGCGACTTGTAACACAAGTAAAGAGCGGAGCACAAGCGGGAAGTCATTCGAGATGGAAGACCCACAACCGATAAAGCAATGGATGAAACTATAATTATCTATGTAGATCATAAGCCAATGAGAGGTCGACGTATTCGGCCTTTAGTCACAAGGTGGCGCTAAACAAGAGACAGTACGGTGATCTGTTAGCATACCTTTAACACGTCTCTATACGTTCTGCCACAAATTGATAATTAGTCCCTGTCTGACAGGGTAAGGTCGGCGCTGACGGTCTTCGGCAGCACAAGATGTTGAAAAACAATAATTGAGATATTGCTAAACATTGGGTGGTGCCAGTCCGAAGCCTAGATTGAGGATGAACGTATCAACATTTCCAGTGGCCTCCAATGACCGCTAACGGTGACTCTTCTTTGAAGAGAAGACCAAGACCATCGATTTAATAGTAGTTTCAGTTTAACGACACTGTGTGATATCAAAGACCATTATCGCCGACCTCCTCCTTTGTTCAGGCTTTGGACTGGCACTGTCAGAGCACGAACAGTGGCCGAGTTAGTAGTAGTTTCAGTTTAACGACACTGTGTGATAACAATTATCATAAGCGTCGCCCTCCTCCTTCATCCAGGTTTGGGACTGGCACTGACAGAGTACGATCAGTGGCTGAGTTAAAAATAAGGTTACTCTATAATTTTTATAACATAGGAAAGAAACGATTTGAAGGTGTGTAAAAATGTTGGAGTTAGAGGCCGAGTTGGATTGGATTGCATCCAAATTTTAACGGCAGCTTATGACAACATAGTAACCGTTTCCGCCGACAAAGATTATTATTTACTCATATTACAGCTCTTATATTACAGATCTTCTATGCACTCTGAGCTCTTGAATGTTTGTTTCTTTATTTTCCCCTTTTGTTTTCATCACATTCCTTATTTTTGAATGCAAATTTCCAACTTTTGTTCTGTGGATCTTATGGTGATAGTGCGAATTCCAGCTTTAACCCTCAGGCTACCGAGTTTTTTTTGTAACACTGGCTACCAAGGGGGAGGAGTGGTGGTTACCCCTTCCTGGATTTCGCGTTTGGTTTCACATATCATATCTTGAGGTTATGCCAAAGTTAATTTTAAATCAAAGCATATTTCTTGCTATACCCTAACATACATAAACGAAAATCACGGCCCTGTCGCTAGACAAAGTATAATAGGCCTATAGCTCTCAACTTAAACACCTTTAACAAGGTGTCTTCCGATGCAATAAATTAAGCATTTGGGTAATGGCGGTAGATGTCTGAAGGACTACTCTACATAACAATTAGCGATACAGTTGTTTTCTTAACCCTCGGGCTACCAGGGGGGTTGCCACCCACCCATACGTTTTTATGCATAATTTTTTCCATATGGAATATAATTTTTGCATTTTAGGTAGCTGTAGCAGATTCATTGGCGCACATTTTGAGGTAAACATCATGGTGGTAGCCCACGCCATTCAAAAGTTATACCTGATATACCTGAGGCACCAGGGGGTGGATACCACCCCTTTAGATTTTCGACTATAGCTTATTGACTACTCTTCCTAGAAGAGAAACAATTATACCATTCTTTAGAGGGAATGCAGGACTTCATTTGCATACCTACATCTTTGTCTTATGAAAACCGGAAGTGATCAAAATAAATAATAATACGCGTAATATGCTTGAAAAATGGCTGAATGGAAGCACTCCCCCTTAGTTTTTTGTCTGTAGCGTATTCATTTGTCTTCCTGGAAGAGAAACAAAGGTACCATTCTTTAGAGGGAATGTAGGGCTTCATTTGCATACCTACATCTTTGTCTTTTGAATACCGGAAGTGATCAAAATAAATAATAATACACGTAATCTGTGTGAAAATGGCTGAATACAGCATTACAACGTAAACCGATATTATATATGTATGGATATATATGTATGGATGTACATTTATACTATATAAAACATGTGTAGGGATGATTGTGTGTATCTTTTATACATAGATTAGTTTCCAAACACACATAATCTTATATTTGTTTATCCAAAAAGTACAAAATGTACGCAATAATATACAATATTGTTAATTAATGGGTTCCGTTGTTAAAAGTGATGTAATTTCGAGGTGCATTCACATAATGTAGAACTAAATATACCATTCTGTGCAGCAATGAATGCTGAATCCATTGCTATATTACAAGTTATGATATGTAAAACCAAACACGAAATCCAGGAGGGGGTGGTAACCACCACCCCCTTGGTAGCCAGTGTTACAAAAAAGCTTGGTATCCCTAGGGTTAAACCTTTAATACGCTTTATAGGAACCTATAAATTCAGCCAATGCGTTTCTTCGGCATGAGGTAATTTTGCGCTGTAATATGCCAATGCATAATCTTTGTCGGCGGCAACGACCTATGTTGTCATAAGCTGCCGTTAAACTGTGGGTGAATCCAATCCTTCGGCATGTTAAGAGCTGTAATAATTATGCCAAAAAACAATCTTTGTCGACTGCTACGGCCTATGTTGTCATAAGCTACCGTTAAACTGTAGATCCAATCCAATTCGGCAGCAGGTAAATGGAGCTTATTCTCATCGGGAAAGGTCAACGTTAACGGTACTTGACGGCCACAAGCTTTGTCCAAAAAGCTGTTGATAAACAATAGAAAAACAGGCTAACATTGTGTCGTGCCAGTCCTAAGCCTGAGTTTAGGAGGAGGGCGGCGTCAATCACCCTCATTATGACACAGATCCTTTAAACAGAAACTGCGAAATGCCCTGCAATGTTCGACTTTCATTTCCATTGAAGCGTCATTGTGCTTTAGAGGAGACATCTGGCGATTACTAAATTGTTTGGTATGAAATGTGGATGGTAGGCCCTACTCTGCCTTGGTAGGCGTGGTGCAAGTGCATAAAGTTATCTGCGTTTCAGTCCGAAGCTATCTATCTTTCCGACAGGTCCCTAGACCGTGGTTCTGGGGTATGGGCCATTTTCGTTAGTTTCTGCAAGATTGTTCTGCGGTTGTACCACGTGACCATGCCCAAACGCCGATAATCTTTTAAACCCCAGAATCGCATTCGAGGTGGAAACCATTTCAATACCGTTAACAAACAATATCCATTCAGTTCAGTATCACTAGACACCAATGGTAAACAAATATCTATATCCTGATTTGAGTAGGGATTACTACTGTCATTAAATTTAAACTTCTATGGCGCCGGTGTCTATTGAACAAGGCATCATCCGACGGCGCACCAAAATCAAGCCCTAATCAGGTAAATAGTGTGGAGATCATTCTAACAGGACATAGAGGGTCTAACACAGAAGCAGATGGACAGACAAATGAAGCCACGCACAGATACAGCTGATGACGAAGCTTCGCTAAAAAAATATTACCAGGATGGAAAATATCTAATTAGAACGTAGGTAAATGAGAAGTCGACGTAGCCATTCTTGGCGGCCAGAAGATATCGCTGAGCAATGGATAAAGCAGCGCAGGCCTTTAACAGCTTTAAAAAGCTCTTCTCAGATGGTATAAATTCGGAAAATGCATTCCATTGTTTGTAGGGAGTCCACAGATTACCACTTATACTATCTAATAGGGAAGGTCGACGTTATCGGCTCTTGCCGAACAAACGATGTTAACTAGATAACAACAAAGGAAAGACCGTCTACAATCGGACGGTACCAGTCTAAAGCCTTGGGTAAGTAGGAGGGCGACTCGGATCATAATTTGTGATGTTACACAACGTCGTTTAACTATGCATTATATTAAAGAAAATGACGGCCACTGCCGTCTACAATCGGACGGAACCAGTCTAAAGCTGGTGAAGGAAGAGGGCGACTCTGATCATAATTATGTGATGTGACTCAGCGTCGTTTAACTATGCATACACTAAAGAAAATCACGGCAACTGCCGTCTACTCGGATGGTCCAGTCGTAAGCCTGGATATAGGATGGCGATGCTGATTAATTATCTATATTGTGACACAGCGTCGTTAGACAGGAACTGTTGCTACCAATGGAAAGGTATCTAATTAGAATATAAGTAAGGTCGTGGATAGAGTCACGCCCGACGTGAGCCTATACCTGGGACTAGGATCACGCCCGCCTCGCAATTGGTCATTACATGTCACATGATTGTGTGTACCTGAAACGAACCGACCGATAAACATTGCCGTTTGCGGTGGAAGTTTGTTCACCGTGTTTTCTAAAGACGAAACTAACCCTAACCCTGACCCTAACCGACCCTCACGACGCCTAATCTGACCCTAAACGACCCTGACAACGCCTAATTTTACCCTAAACGACCCAACGAATCCTAACCTGGCCCTAAACGGCCCTCAAGTTGTCCGCCATATCAAAATTCCACGGGAAGACAACAAGTTCACGTGACAGGCTTTAGCCAATGGGGACTCTGTAAAAATGGCTGCTATAGGTGGCGCCAGGATGGGATGGCGTTTGGCTACTCTAGGTAACATTGTGTGCTCTGTTGTGCGGTAGGTTTATTTCATAGACATCTTACATTTAATATATGATGTCTATGGTTTATTTACGCTAAAGTGACTTTACGGAGGTACTGCTTAGACCACATCACATACTGGCGACGCCTATCGCCGCTTAAAGGAACTGCTCACAGAGTCCCCCATAACGCGACGGACTGTAGTACTGGGGATCCGCTAACGCCCGGGGCGTGAACGGATCCACTACGTATAAGTAAAGTCGACGTTATTCAGCCACCAGATGTCGCTAAACAATCGATAATACAGCGCTCAACTTAGGCACCTTTTACTCGCTGCCTTCCCATACTATAAAATAGCAAAGCCGTTTACTTGTCAGATTAAAACTACTTAAAACTTTGACCATAACATCCCTTTAAGGCAGCAAACAAGCTGTTGATAAACAACGGATGAACTGCTTAACTGCGCCAGTCCAAAGGCTGGAATAAAGGAGGAGGGCGACGCCAATCATCCTCGTCAACACACGGCGTCGTTAAACATATACTACTTCTGCCTAAGCAAATTCATTCATTTTCATTCATTCCAGAGATTTATATAGCGCCCCTTCAAGATTATCTACTCATGAGCGCTCCCGACTCAACCACGGCTAAACAGAACAGTCTTGAGGTTAGAGAAGAATGTGGCTGCAAGGGCTCTATGCAATAGGCGTAGATTCACAGGTAGCTCATTCCAGATTGCAGGGCCAGCAATAGAAAATATATTAGGGCTGTGAATTTAATGATTAATTCATCGATTAATCGTCGTAAATTTTAATCGATTAACTTCGGCTTGTTGGATTAATTTTTGATTTATTTTCTTACTTATTTTTTTACGTCAACCGACCTATTTTCGGAATGAACAATATGGCGAACAGCAATAATGTGAAGCATTTGAGTGGAAAATTAACGCGATCATTTTGCATTTAAGGTAAATGCTGATGGAAAAGTCAAAGATCGCGACAAAAACTGTTTATTGCAATGAAGACAGTCTTCATTGCAATAAACAGTTTCAAACACATCGCTGATGTATCACCCTCAAAACAAACATCCGTCGGCATAATTATATCAACGCGTTCTTGTTTGCTGATGAACGAAATATAGCGAGAAGCGTTGTTCAATAACAATTTATTTATCCGGTCAGAAAGACAAGCCGGTGAGTGATAATGTTTGTGAAGATTGTTAGAGGTCCCCCCTCTAGTTCTGAGCTAACTAGATAATATAAGTCTAGGTATGATAAAATATCTCGCTTTATTTACAAGTTATAACAGAAAATATACAAACGTATTCCATGTGCAAACGTAAAACCATTGGAACGATACAGGAATTGCAGCTCCTCGTTTCACATCAACATCCAGACAAAGAATAGAAAAACCTGGTGCGGTTTTAAACTATACATTAACTAAATACAACTTGAGACTTGCCGGGCTTAACTATACCAAGACCTCGTCAGGCCAAAACCTTCCCGTCAAGCTCCCTTAACTAACTGCCTCTCTCAACATTAGAGGAACCAAACACGAACACCAAACGTCCCTAAAACTGGTCATGCGAGACAACACACCTTCTTATCAACTAGTCAAGCAGAACATTGCTGACCTTAACAATAGCCTCTGCAGCCTATGAATAAATATTCCATTTATCAAGGAGCGACATACAACATACCTCCCCATCAAAAACGAGAGAAAACGCAACCGCGTTTTCGACAAGAGACAAAACTGTCACAAGACACTCCACTAAACACCATATGATCAGAACAAAATCAGAACAGTCTTTCAGAGAACGAAAACAGTCCACACACTATCAACGTTTCACAAGAGTTCCATAACTATGTACATTGAAATCCAAAGCTATTTACAAAACGAAAAGAAAACTCTAAACTAAAAAGTCCATGTTACTTCCAAAACTCTAAACAATCGCAGGTCGACTCAACAGATCTGGCAACAAGTTAAAACATCCTGGCCGATGTCTAATGTCTAACGAAAACTGTTGCAACTCTAAACTCCAGCGTAAGAGTTTCTGGTTACAGTTCGCCATTGAATTGATAAATTGTAAAGGACTGTGGTCAGTGTAAACAACCACAGGCGCCGAACCAAAGTAAACACTGAAAGCGCGAACTGAGAGAACCAAAGCCAAGGCCTCTTTCTCGACCGTCGAGTAAGGTAGCTCGTGTACCTTCAACTTCCGGCTGAGGTAACAGACAGGGTGCTCGATTCCATCCACAATCTGAAACAGACAACCTCCCACACACGACTGAGAAGCATCAACCGCCAACAGAAAAGGTTTATCATAATCCGGGTGTCTAAGAATCGGTCTCGAAGCTAAGCGAGACTTCAAATCAACGAATGCACGTTGAGCATCATCTGACCAAGAAAACTTGCGACCCTTCTTCAACATGTCAGATAAAGGAAGAGTTAAATCTGCAAAGTGTGGCAAGTATCTGCGGTAATACCCTGCCAAACCCAACAAAGATTGTACCTGTTTCTTACTACTGGGTGTGGGAAAATCCCGGACGAGCCCCCATATGTTAGAGGTCCCCCCTCTAGTTCTGAGCTAACTAGATAATATAAGTCTAGGTATGATAAAATATCTCGATTTATTTACAAGTTATAACAGAAAATATACAAACGTATTCCATGTGCAAACGTAAAACCATTGGAACGATACAGGAATTGCAGCTCCTCGTTTCACATCAACATCCAGACAAAGAATAGAAAAACCTGGTGCGGTTTTAAACTATACAATAACTAAATACAACTTGAGACTTGCCGGGCTTAACTATACCAAGACCTCGTCAGGCCAAAACCTTCCCGTCAAGCTCCCTTAACTAACTGCCTCTCTCAACATTAGAGGAACCAAACACGAACACCAAACGTCTCTAAAACTGGTCATGCGAGACAACACACCTTCTTATCAACTAGTCAAGCAGAACATTGCTGACCTTAACAATAGCCTCTGCAGCCTATGAATAAATATTCCATTTATCAAGGAGCGACATACAACATACCTCCCCATCAAAAACGAGAGAAAACGCAACCGCGTTTTCGACAAGAGACAAAACTGTCACAAGACACTCCACTAAACACCATATGATCAGAACAAAATCAGAACAGTCTTTCAGAGAACGAAAACAGTCCACACACTATCAACGTTTCACAAGAGTTCCATAACTATGTACATTGAAATCCAAAGCTATTTACAAAACGAAAAGAAAACTCTAAACTAAAAAGTCCATGTTACTTCCAAAACTCTAAACAATCGCAGGTCGACTCAACAGATCTGGCAACAAGTTAAAACATCCTGGCCGATGTCTAATGTCTAACGAAAACTGTTGCAACTCTAAACTCCAGCGTAAGAGTTTCTGGTTACAGTTCGCCATTGAATTGATAAATTGTAAAGGACTGTGGTCAGTGTAAACAACCACAGGCGCCGAACCAAAGTAAACACTGAAAGCGCGAACTGAGAGAACCAAAGCCAAGGCCTCTTTCTCGACCGTCGAGTAAGGTAGCTCGTGTACCTTCAACTTCCGGCTGAGGTAACAGACAGGGTGCTCGATTCCATCCACAATCTGAAACAGACAACCTCCCACACACGACTGAGAAGCATCAACCGCCAACAGAAAAGGTTTATCATAATCCGGGTGTCTAAGAATCGGTCTCGAAGCTAAGCGAGACTTCAAATCAACGAATGCACGTTGAGCATCATCTGACCAAGAAAACTTGCGACCCTTCTTCAACATGTCAGATAAAGGAAGAGTTAAATCTGAAAAGTGTGGCAAGTATCTGCGGTAATACCCTGCCAAACCCAACAAAGATTGTAGGGCCTACCTGTTTCTTACTACTGGGTGTGGGAAAATCCCGGACGAGCCCCCATATGTTAGAGGTCCCCCCTCTAGTTCTGAGCTAACTAGATAATATAAGTCTAGGTATGATAAAATATCTCGCTTTATTTACAAGTTATAACAGAAAATATACAAACGTATTCCATGTGCAAACGTAAAACCATTGGAACGATACAGGAATTGCAGCTCCTCGTTTCACATCAACATCCAGACAAAGAATAGAAAAACCTGGTGCGGTTTTAAACTATACATTAACTAAATACAACTTGAGACTTGCCGGGCTTAACTATACCAAGACCTCGTCAGGCCAAAACCTTCCCGTCAAGCTCCCTTAACTAACTGCCTCTCTCAACATTAGAGGAACCAAACACGAACACCAAACGTCCCTAAAACTGGTCATGCGAGACAACACACCTTCTTATCAACTAGTCAAGCAGAACATTGCTGACCTTAACAATAGCCTCTGCAGCCTATGAATAAATATTCCATTTATCAAGGAGCGACATACAACATACCTCCCCATCAAAAACGAGAGAAAACGCCACCGCGTTTTCGACAAGAGACAAAACTGTCACAAGACACTCCACTAAACACCATATGATCAGAACAAAATCAGAACAGTCTTTCAGAGAACGAAAACAGTCCACACACTATCAACGTTTCACAAGAGTTCCATAACTATGTACATTGAAATCCAAAGCTATTTACAAAACGAAAAGAAAACTCTAAACTAAAAAGTCCATGTTACTTCCAAAACTCTAAACAATCGCAGGTCGACTCAACAGATCTGGCAACAAGTTAAAACATCCTGGCCGATGTCTAATGTCTAACGAAAACTGTTGCAACTCTAAACTCCAGCGTAAGAGTTTCTGGTTACAGTTCGCCATTGAATTGATAAATTGTAAAGGACTGTGGTCAGTGTAAACAACCACAGGCGCCGAACCAAAGTAAACACTGAAAGCGCGAACTGAGAGAACCAAAGCCAAGGCCTCTTTCTCGACCGTCGAGTAAGGTAGCTCGTGTACCTTCAACTTCCGGCTGAGGTAACAGACAGGGTGCTCGATTCCATCCACAATCTGAAACAGACAACCTCCCACACACGACTGAGAAGCATCAACCGCCAACAGAAAAGGTTTATCATAATCCGGGTGTCTAAGAATCGGTCTCGAAGCTAAGCGAGACTTCAAATCAACGAATGCACGTTGAGCATCATCTGACCAAGAAAACTTGCGACCCTTCTTCAACATGTCAGATAAAGGAAGAGTTAAATCTGCAAAGTGTGGCAAGTATCTGCGGTAATACCCTGCCAAACCCAACAAAGATTGTACCTGTTTCTTACTACTGGGTGTGGGAAAATCCCGGACGAGCCCCCATATGTTAGAGGTCCCCCCTCTAGTTCTGAGCTAACTAGATAATATAAGTCTAGGTATGATAAAATATCTCGCTTTATTTACAAGTTATAACAGAAAATATACAAACGTGTTCCATGTGCAAACGTAAAACCATTGGAACGATACAGGAATTGCAGCTCCTCGTTTCACATCAACATCCAGACAAAGAATAGAAAAACCTGGTGCGGTTTTAAACTATACATTAACTAAATACAACTTGAGACTTGCCGGGCTTAACTATACCAAGACCTCGTCAGGCCAAAACCTTCCCGTCAAGCTCCCTTAACTAACTGCCTCTCTCAACATTAGAGGAACCAAACACGAACACCAAACGTCCCTAAAACTGGTCATGCGAGACAACACACCTTCTTATCAACTAGTCAAGCAGAACATTGCTGACCTTAACAATAGCCTCTGCAGCCTATGAATAAATATTCCATTTATCAAGGAGCGACATACAACAAGATGTAAAGGTAACCATCGCCCAGTGGATCGCTAGTTCAGGGCGTCCGATGGCTAGAGTAGAAGATGCTGGTCTAGAGACGGTGCTGCGTATAGCACTCGAAAAGAATAGTTAGGCCTACTGTTTTCCTAGTCGCCGAATGATAGACGATATAACTGCAGTTTGACAATTATTTGAACTGTATCAGGTGAAATGATTGAAGATTTTTGTAGACAGAAGGTAGTTACTACTGACTACATTTTACATTTTGACAATTTGAACTGTAGCAGGTGAAATGATTGAAGATTTTTGTAGGTAGAAGATAGTTACTACTGACAACATTTTTCAGTTTGACAATTTGAACTTTAGCATTTCGAATGATTGAAGGATTTTTGCAGAAAAAAAGTAGTAACTGACTCAGTGTAGGCCTATACGGTCTAAACAGTTTTTCACGCTGTATGTAACATGGACCAAATTAATCGAATGTAATCGATTAATCGCTATTAAGTTTTGGAGATTAACCGATTACAATTATTTTAATCAGTATCAGGCCTAATAATTATGGTAATATAGACTCTGCCAGTCAGTCACAAGATGTCACAAACAATAGATAAAACAGTCCTCGTCTTAAACACCTTCAATACGCATTCTTGCGGTGCTATAAATTCAGCACAAGCGTTTCATCATTAGAAGCAAGTCCATTTAGTGAGGGCTGTTAGACCGAAAATTTAAGCAGATGGGGATTACTCTGTGCTGTGGCAATGTAGCGCGCAATGGTTGCAGCCAATATGCTATAATACAGGAAACCGTGTATAGTAGTGAGGACTGTTAGCAAGATGAAGGGGACCGGCTGGACAAAAGCACCAAACTTTCTGTGTACTTAGGTTTGGTAATATGGTAATGGTTTTTGGTAGGATCCATGCGATCCGACCACGGGATCACCCCTCAAAAATGCATTTTAACCAAGATGGCGGCCAATAATGGTGCCAACACAAAATAATAATAATAATAATAATCTTCGTTTAATTTCAAACTGACACAACGCAGAATGATTACAGTGTACAATTATGCAATTCTTAACTAGTTAACTACTAACAGAACAGACAGCCTGCAATACAACGGCGCTAATAGCAGTCACAAGATGTCACAAACAATAGATAAAACAGTCCTCGTCTTAAACACCTTCAATACGCATTCTTGCGGTGCTATAAATTCAGCACAAGCGTTTCATCATTAGAAGCAAGTCCATTTAGTGAGGGCTGTTAGACCGAAAATTTATATAGTATATATAATTTATATTTAATTTATAAATAATTTAATTTAATAATTTAATTTATAAATAATTTATATTTAATTTATAAATATATAAATTTATAAATTTATAAATTTGTGCCAACACAAAAATAATAATAATAATAATAATCTTCGTTTAATTTCAAACTGACACAACGCAGAATGATTACAGTGTCCGGAAAAAAAACAGTATATATTATATCAGGTCATAGGTAAGCTACAAAAACAATCGAAGTATCAAATTTAACATTATCAAGTCATTTTAATAGTTAATATATTTTAATAGTTAATATATCAGGTCATAGGTAAGCTACAAAAACAATCGAAGAAAACGCAGAATGATTACAGTGTCCGAAAAAAAACAGTATATATCAGGTCATAGGTAAGCTACAAAAACAATCGAAGTATCAAATTTAACATTATCAAGGTAAAGGAATCGATTTATCGTAGTGGCAATAGTATCCGAATGTTACTATCCAAGATGGCGTCCAATATGGCCGCCAACACACAAAAATATGTATATATCAGGTCAGAGGTAAGCTAAAATGGCAAATGAAGTGTCGAATATAATATTTTCAAGATCAAGAAATCGATATATCGTAGTGGCTATAGTGTCCGAATGTTACTATCCAAGATGGCGTCCAATATGGCCGCCAACACACAAAAATAGGTATATCTCAGCTCATAAACCCTGGATCGGAGGGCCTTTGGAACCGCTCTTGTCCAACCGGTCCCCTTCATCTTGCTAACAGCCCTCACTAATTATTCTAACAGTGAGGTCGACGCTAACAGCAACAACGGAACAATTTTAACCCTCCCCCATAGGTGTCTGTCCGAAGGCTCGAGCAAGGAGGAGGGTGGCGTTTATAATCTATGTTATGACACAGCGTCTACTTACAAGAGAGAAAGACTCGATTGTGGTATTATATATAGGTTGGTGCCAGACTTAGGGTGGGAAAAAGAGGAGGGAACGCGAATTATATCTCTTCTGATGCTGCAATCGTTAAACATAAGCTATCACTTATTCCTTCTGAGCATTTTTATAGCGCCCCTTTAAGAACCTACTCAAGAGTGCTCCCAGTCCAGCCACGACTAAAGAAAAAAGACTTGTAAAACTTTGTCGGGTTGACCACCTGGAAAGGGCGAAGCTCAAGCGGGAGGTCATTCGAAATGGAAGACCCACAACCGATAAAGCAATGGATGGAAATATATCTAATTAGAACAATAGTTAATTAGTGGTCAACGTGTTTGGGTTTTAATCACAAGATGTCGCTAAACAATAGACAGTACAGTGTTCTTTTCGAACACCTTTAACACGTATTCTACAGACGATATAAATTCATTCACAATGGCATTGTGACCTGTATGCAGATTTTGTTCTCTTGCGCGAATAATAAATTTAGCGTCGTTTTGACAGAAACTACCTGCAGCATTGAAACAAATCTACCACTGCTCTATTATTACTGGGGTGGTGCCAGTCTGAAGACAGAATAACGGAGGAGGGCGACGCTAATTGTCTTTCATTATGACGAAACGTCGATAAACAGGAATTATCTTTTAGGATGGAAAGATGTATAATTTAACAATAATAATAAGGTAATGACAGATCGGCGAAATTGGCTTAACGGCCAAAAGGTGTCGCGGAATAAAGGATAAAACAGTGCGCATTTTAAACACCTTTAAGAAAGTATCTCCTGACTTTATAAATAAGTCAAACTCGATTTATCGGTAGTGTATTCGGCGGCAACGGCCTATGTTGTCATAAGCTGCCGTTAAACTGTGGACACACACACACATCGGTAGTGTATGATTAAAATTGACGAGAGGTCGACGCTAAACTGCACTTGTCCGCCGAAGATGACAATAAAAAACGGAAAACTGCCTACCAACGAGCGGTGCCAGTCTGAAGCCTTGGTCAATGAGGAGGGCGACGCTGATCATTTGTGCTGTGACACTGCTTCGTTCAGCTGCGTATACTTAACAGACAATCTCGACCAGTGCCGCATACTCGAGTGGTGCCAGTCCTAAGCCTGGATGAAGGAGGGTGACGCTTATTAATTATCTCTCTTATGACACATGCAGCTACGTGAAACAGGAACTACTAATGAAAATATATCTTATAAAACTGAAGGAAATTATTTAAGAGAGGTCGACGTAATAGACATTGACGGCCACGTGATGTCGCTAAGCAATCAATAATACAATAACTAGTAGGGAGCTCGTGTGAGGCACATTTAGCTGTCAAAACCTCGGCCTCTGCTTAGCCTGGATAAAGGAGGACAACAGCCGCTACAATGATTATCTCTGTTATGACGCAGTGCCGTTAAACAGGAACTACAACTACGGATGAACATTATATTTAATTCAAATACCAATTAAAGGTCGTCGTAATTGGCCTTGGTAAGCACAAGAACAAAACACTAAACAATGGATCATACTGCGATCGTCTTAAACACCTTTAACACGCATACATCCGATACTATAAATAAAGAAATTGCGTCTGATAGGACGATTGTCCTCCATCTATAGACTATCATGGTCGACGTAAACAGCCCTTACAGGCAAGAAGCAATTGTTAACTAACGGGGAAGTTAGTAGTCTCCGGTGGTACCAGTCGAATGCCTGGAATACGGAGAATGGCAGCGATAATTATCTCTGTTAAGAGACAGTGCCGTCAAACAGCAACAAACCAACTAATCGACCAATCGTTAGAGCAAAGCCGAACTTCAGAGGTGACGCTGATTATATCTTCTATGATCCAGTATCTTTTAACAGATATTACCACTAAGGACTAAAATATATCTAATTAGAAGATAAGTTAGTTTAGTGAGAAGCTGACGTATTCGGTATTGACAACAACAAGATGTCGCTTACTATGGTCCAGAGATATATTAAAACACCTTTAATACGCAGTCTACAAATACTATAATAAAGCAACTGCGTTTATTCGTAGCAATAACGTAAAAATATTAGTTCTTAGTCGACGTTAACGTTAGTAGCCATAGGATGTCGTTAAACTTTTGGAATAAATAAATAAATTCGATGGATGGAACTCCGCCACTTATCGCACTCTGTCAGTGCCAGTCCCAAGCCTGGATGAAGGAGGAGGGCGACGCTAATGATCTTTGTTATCACAGAGTGTCGTTAAACTGAAACTACTACTGCTATTCGCTGGATGGCTATCGAGTGGAGACTGCGTTAACGGTCTCTGGCGGCCACAAGCTGTTGATAAACAACGGAAAACTGCCTACCGTCGAGTGGTGCCAGTCCGAAGCCTAGTATAAAAGAGGAGGGCGATGGCAATCACCAACCGTCATTATGAAACAGCGTCATTAAACAGAATCTACGAAGTGTTTTACCATTCTCGACTTCCATTTCCATTGGAGCGACCATAGATTGAGGTTTTATGCATTATGATACTCACTCAATAGAAGTCATTACATTATAAGGCTATCGATGCGAAACTTCATCAGACATTTAGCGTTTTTGTTTATGTTTTGACTGGACACTGCCATATCGTTCACAAGCACTGTCCATACAGCTCAACATGAATTTATACTAGTGGTAAACAAATAATCGTACACTGATATGGGGAAGTTTAGCTGCTATTTAAACTGGAGACTTTTGAGTTGAGAACGATGATACAGTGGTCGTCTTAAACACCTTTAACACGCATTCCTCAGAAGCTATAAATTCGAAACATGCGTTTAAATTCGAAACTCCGCCACTCTTCGCTTTCTGACAGTGCCAGTCCCAAGCCTGGAAAAAGGAGGAGGGCGACTCTTATGGTCTTTGTTACCACACAGCTAGTCGTTAAAAAGGAAACACACAAATTTGAAACATGCGTTTAATCGCCGATCAGCTGAGCTGTAATATGCCAAAAACTAATCTTTGTCGACGGCAACGGCCTATGATGTCCTAAGCTGCCGTTAAACTGAGGATCCAATCCAATCGCCGATCAAAGAAGAAGTTTTTTGGAACACTGTGGTGCAAGTTAACGGGTCTTGGAGGCCACAAACAACGAAAAATCCGCCTCCCACAAAATGGTGACAGTTCGATGTCTGGATTAAGGAGAGGGCGACAGCAATCATCGTAACACAGCATCAGTAAATAGAATCTGCGAAATTTCTTTGCGATATACGATTTTCATTTCCTTTGATTGATACCAGCGCTACAGAAGTCGTCAGATTTGCCAGCTACATACAAAAGGCAAAATAAGGCGTTAAGCATTCTGTTGTTCATTTTTTGACGCGGTACCGTACTTGTTCATGCTTTTCCCAACCTTTTCGTACCGTTCTGGTCGATCGTGATCTCTAGCAGCCAGGTGTCGACCACTTGTGATAAGTTTCCTTATTTGCATGAAATCGAATTTTCTTAAAGAAAAAATCCCTGAACGAACCATCATTGTTTTTCGAAAATTGATGAAATTTCAAAGACCTGAAGAATCGCTTTAAAATAGAACGCTATAATAAATAAAAGTCAAAATTTTGTCGTTGCAGATTTCTGCAAAACACACGAATAAAATTAACCTTTAAAACGCCTCCTATCACCATGGAAACGGGTATTGGAAAAGTCATATGTCTTAATTTTGGCCTAATTAAATGATCAGATTTGTTCGAAAATGTGATAATTGCCATGTCTTCCTCATGTTTTAATTTGATAGAATCTCATGCAGGGAAAGAAGTTCATTGTTATGACGATAAGAAGCTCCTTGTTGTTTGACACGACTTTAAACTAGACAGAAGATAATCTCATTTTAAGCAACAAATGTCCACATTTTTTTAAATCTCAAGGCCGAAGATAGGAGCATTTACTCTGGATCACGTGACAATGTTTACGTAAGTCAAAACAAATGTTAAAATGCCGTCGACTTGTGTGAAAGATTGTACGAAGAGACATAGAAACGATGAAGAAATTAAATTTTATCGGCTTTCCTCTTGGACGAAAGCGAGAGGAGAAGCTGAGTAAATGGGTTACAGTAGTAAATCGCAAGGAATGGCGACCTGCATGGCGCCTTCATTCGGTCGCCATTCCTTTGCGATTTACTGCTGTAACCCATTTACTCAGCTTACTCACGGTTCTTTCAACAATAATTAATGATGATGATGATGATGATGATGATGATGATGATGATGATGATGATGATGATGATGATGATGATGATGATGATGATGATGATGATGATGATGATAATGATGATGATGATTATGATTATGATGATGATGATGATGATGATTGTCTGCCTGTTTGTGTATCTGGATGTCTTTGTTTTTCTTCCATCATTGTCTTCATCTGTATACACCGGCGCTATATAAATGTTTAATTTAATAGCAGTAACAATCATTACTCAGATATGGGTATTATTATTTGCTTACTATTGGTATAACGTCATGTTGAGCTGAATGGACATTTTACAAAGAACCTAACACCTGATACACTGTTGAATTGATAGCCTTCCAATTTAATGACTTCTATTGCGACGGTGTCAAAACGCACAAGACTTCAATCAATGGTCGCTTCATAGGAAATGGAAGTCGAGAATCGTAAAGACATTTCCTCACTTCTGTTGAACCACGCTGAGTCGTATTGAGAGTGATTGACGTCCCCCTCCTGCTTTACACTGGCGCCTTTACACTGAGAGGGGCCCGATAGCGCGATTGGATAACATCTGGCACAGAGAGCGAGAGGTACCGAGTTCGAGCCCCCGTTGGGCGGATATGCTTTGTAGGCTGCTATAAGCGCCGTAGTATTGCAGGCTGTCTGTTCTGTTAGTAGTTAAGATTTAAATTGCATAACATGTAAATGTACAGCGCAGTGCGTTTGTCAGGCGCTTCAATAAAGAAAAAGATTATTATTATTATTATTATTGTTATTATTATTATTATTATTATTATTATTATTATTATTATTATTATTATTATTATTATTATTATTATTATTATTATTATTATTATTATTATTATTATTATTATTATTATTATTATTATTATTATTATTACTCGAGGCTGTTCTACCGTTGTTTATCAGCAGCTTGTGGCCGCCAAGGACCGTTACCGTCGATCTTAGCATAGATGATTATTAATTTTTACTTGACCGATTGGATGGATCCAGAGTTTAACGGCAGCTTATGACAACATAGGCCGTTTCCGCCGACAAAGATTAGTTTTTTTTTGGCAATATTATTGCAACTCACTTGACTGATTTTTACACGCACATTGATTTTGACGGATTTACGATTACACGCATTTGATAAATTTATAGCACATGTAGATATCGTTTTAAAGGTATTTAAGACAAATATTGTATTATCCATTATTTATGGACATCTTGTGCTCTCCAAGGCGGATTACGTCGACCACTCATTAACTAATTTATTCTAATTAGACATATTTCCACCCTTAAGTGTTTGTTTCTGTATAGCGACCCTGTGTCGTAACGAGAGTGTTTCTCGTCGCCGCCTCCTAACTCCAGGCTTCGGATTGGCACAATACAATTATTGTAGTCAGTTTTTCTTTGGTTTTCAATACATTTAATTAGAATATAATATTATGAAATGATAATAATAAGTGATCAAAGTAATCGGCCTTCGCAGCCAGAAGATATCGCAAAGCAATAGATAACACAACGATCGTCTTACACACCTTGAACATTCATTCTTCCAACGCTATAAATACAACAAATACGCTTTATCGCCCGTTCAAAGAGAGCTTGATTAACCCTTTGGAGGTGAGGTGGGGTATGACATACCCCATAGCTATTCTACGCTGCGTTTTCTACGGAAAAAGTGGAATCAGCTTGGATTATTTTTGTCTACCTTAGGGAAAGTGAAATACAGACACTTTAGGACAATTTAAGGTACCTTTGCAGGCACATTTTTTTTATTTTGTTGAATATTCAAGTGAAATTAGAATTTTTCGTATACATGTTGATTTTAATTATTAAAAAGTAACGGCTCTGTGCAGAAAAAAAAATTGGCGATAGTAGAAGATATTGCAGATAATTTTATAAGATATAAGATTGCCTACATAGTTTTGCATCGATGTAAAATTGATCCATCAATACGGGTATTATTTCACGTTGTCGCAAACGTTACATGTTTCAATGGCCACGAAGACGCCATTGCAGAGGACTGATTTAGTTTTGAGCGCCACCGCAGTTATTTCTTCCCGATAATCACCAGTCTAGCTGATAATTGGCTACAAAACTATAGTTTAACTCACAATTATCGTTATGTAGTTGATATTGCGACCTGCAAGTAAAAATATGTTGGGGTATGTCATACCCACCTCACCTGAAACGTTCCAATGCTTCACCTCACCTCTAAAGGGTTAAACGGTCTAGAATCGACATTCCCCCAGAGGCTAACCTGGGGTGAATTTTTCACCCCACTGTCAGTATTTGCGCTGAATTTTTTTTACAGCTTTGGAGTTATGCCGTGCGCCTTTGTGTATCTGTTCATAGATGACTTTTGCTTAATTCCATATATTTTGTCTTACTTATTTTGGATGAATGGTCACGTGACTGACGTCATACCGTGGCCATTTTATTGGTAATTTGTGTGAAAGATGTCTCGACGGTTATCTGCTGCTAATGCTGCTAAACTGATATCCGAATGGATTGAAAATGATGACAAAGATGAGGATAATGTAGAGTTTGATGATAGTAGTGATGTCTCGGAGCTAGATAATGTTGAAATCGATGATGGTTGCGAGGACAGTGATGTAGATAGCGATTTACTGAGTGACGCTGATGGAGGCCTCGTTACTGATGATGTTTTGTTTGACAACACTGATAACCAAGGCGGTAGCTTTCTTTTCTCTAAAGACAGTAAAACAAAATGGGACACGGCAGAACCAAGACTGCAGAAGAAGAGATCGTGCTGACATTGTCAGGAAGCCTGCGCAACGTCTTTGTCTGTGGAACGCATGCAACAAAGCGTTACTTGTGTGTGTAGATGACTGTAGACTCGATGATTGTGCTGATAGTTGACTTTAGTTAGGTTTCCTAGTTTTGCAGTTTTATGTTGAACTTGGTACAATTACCATTGTTGATCGAACATGGTTTAATTTTATATCACATGCCTCAAATAGTGAGGGGTGAAAAATTCACCCCAGGTTATCCAATGTGTGATTTTTTTATAGGTTACCCTCTGAGGGTTAACGGCCCTTCGCAGCCACAAGGTGTTGATAATCAAGGAGAAAACTCCTCCCATTCAGTGGTGTCAGTCCGAATCTTGGATTAGGGAGGAGGGCGACTGGAATCAGCGTCATTATTAACAGCGTTAATAAGCAGAAACAACGATATGTCTTTACGATACTCGACTTCCATTTCCTTTGAAGCGATCATCGATTGAGGTCGTGTGCACTATGATACCTGCGCTATAGAAGTTATTCGATTTTCCAGTTACCTAATATAGCAAGACATAAGGCATTAAACAGTTTGTTTACTTTTTCGTACCGTTAACGCTAACCATGTCCGTTTAGTTCATAGCTTGACTTCATTCCAGTGGTAGAAAAATGATTAAGACCAGAGAGGGGTCAGGCCTAATGCTGTGATTAAATGGAAATCTTCTACAGCACTGGTGTCTATTGAACAGGGCATGAAGAGACGGCAAGATCAAGCCGTAATCAGATCATTAGCGGGTAGATCAGTCTAATAAGGCATAGGGGGTACTAACAAAGAAGCAGATGGGCAGGCAAATGATTCCATGCTTCAATAGAAAGCGATAAGACAAAGACAACGATAAGAGAAAGACAAGAACATCCAGAGACACAAACTAAGCAATACAACCTTTAAAAATTACACTTCAGTCTGTAATCTAGAATACTCATCAGGCTCAACCGCAAGGTGCCCAACGGTCTCTACTTCAATGGATTCATCAGTATAAACTCCAAAGCATTAACCAGCCTCAACTTCAAAGTACCCACCAGTCACAACCTTGAAGTACCCATCGGTCCCTACTCCGAAGCATCCATCATTCTCAACTACAAGCAACCCATCAGTCTCAACCTTAAACCATATTTCAGCCTCAACCCCAAAGTATCATCGTCTCAAGTCCAAAGCATTTAACAGTCTCAACCCCACGGTAGCCACCAGTCTCAACCCCTAAGCCTCCTCGCCCACCCGCCCCCAACCTCTCTAATATGCCTACCTACTTCCCAGGCCCTTCTTCGCAAGCTGCAAAATATCATTCTATTTGACCGTGTTTTGAATTTATGCCTCGACCACCTCTAACAAGTTTCCATAAAGAGGAGCTATATAAATAAGCAGCTTCTTGCAGGCGTTAAAAGAGGAATATGAAGAAAAATAGGAAGGAAAGGCGATAGAAAAAGATGCATAGGCAAAATATGTGGAAGATGAGTATAAAATGAGAATAGGAGGAAGAGGAGGGGATAAAGACGATGAAAATGAGGAGGCGGAGGAGGAGGATACCAAGGAGAAGTATGTGGTGTAGGACAGTGCTTCCCAAAATGGTGATCCGCGGACCGGTGCAGGTCCGCGAGCCATCAGTTGCCGGTCCGCAGAGCGAGTCAAGAAACTCAAATTGTCTCGGAATCAAGAAATGGCTAAAATCGTCATAAAAACACTTATTAGGCTAATATTGAAAGGTCAGTAGCGTCATAGAATTGGCTAAGCATGCATTTAAATGAATTTTAATAGGCTACATTTTGAGGAATTTAAGTGATAGAAAACGACAAAGGAGACATAATTAGTCAATTTAGCACCGATCCTCCTGCAGTGGAATAATTTCTGCCGGTACATGACACTGAAAAGTTATTCCTGCCGGATAGTGTTGGTCCGTGACATTGAAAGTTTGGGAACCATGTGGTGTAGGAGGAGGAAATGATAGTCGTGATACGCGCAAGAGGAATGAGTTTACTAGTTGTACCTGTAATATCAACGGTTGTTGGGCTGCTAAACTCGGAAAGTCGTGTTCGTGAAAGGTTGCTCTGCGTTGACACATGATCTACAGCATATCCTTGTATATTCTGGTTTCCTTTTATATCGGATTTCGACCTGGCTTCCTCTCCAATCGATTGTGGTTTCTGATTGCGATTAAACTCGAAGCGACCATTAAATGTAGTTGCGGCATTTAGACCATAGAAGTTATTGAATTTGGATTTGGATTAGATTCGAGTCTTTCTGTATCTGCAACACCTTTATACATAATGAGTACGATGCGTCTGTTAAAGTTTTATTATAGAAGCAATATGCGATGATGAAAGTCAGTCTTTTATTTAATTAATTCATTCCCCACTTATACATGTCGAATATTTATGTAGCGCCCCTTCAAGAAAACTACTCGGTTGCGTTGGGAGTTCAACCCCCTAGCCCTTCTCCTGACTCTCAGTTGTGTAGCTGTAAATACGTAGGTATATTCTTTATTAACCAATTGCTCATCGCACTTTGATGTACAGACATCTTATAAACACAGTTAAAAAGCATATTACAGCATCCTGACAATAAACGTTTTTCGCATCAAGTAAATTAGTAAGTAAGTGAGAATATCCCTTAATAAACCAACTGCCAACCGCACCTTTGTGCAAATCATTATAGTCAGTATAGTCCCGAAAGAAAGACTGAAAGGATGTTGGGGTCATGACGTATTGTATTGTATTGTATTGTATTTGAACACTTGTTATAGCGCCCCTACCAGGTTGCCTATTCAGAGGCGCTCCCGACTACTGCGCGGACGCTGATTCGGAGTTTCACGCCGAAGCAATTGCAGTGAAGGACTTGCCCAGAGTCCCTACGCGTAGGCAACGATTGATCGACTGAGCTGATCACGATAGACTCCGAAGTCCTGGCTGAAGCACATCATCACAATATAATCTAAATTAACATAATTATAACATATTAACATAACACAATCCAATATAATCTAAATAATTGATCTAATACAACCTAATCTAATCTACTTTATTTCATGTACTAGACCTATAACATAATGCAGTTTAATCCAAATCAATTTAATCAAATCCAAACCGATATGATCTTAACTGATCTGACCTAAGCTATTTTCCCATCATCATAATTGTATTCAAAATCATCATCATCATCTTCATCGCCGCCGCCACCACCATCATTAGCCCCTATTGTTATAAATTATCATGAACTTCCGTTTATCCTGAGCAATTCTTTCACTCACAATGGTATAATTGCATTGTGCCCCAGACTAAAATATTCTTAATTTGCACGCAAAATAAACTGCCAAAAAGGATAGAAATACATCTAATTACAACATAATATAGCGAGGTTAGTGATAAGTGATCTACGTAAACGATCTACACAGCCACAAGATGTCGCTAGGCAATAGGTAACACAACACTCGTCTTAAACACCTGCAATACGCTGTCTTGCAGCATTATAAATTCAGCAGCTGCGTTAAATCAGCTGCGTTAAATCACCGAATTAATAAAGCTGTAATATGCCAAAAACTAATCTTTGTCGGCGGCAACGGCCTATGTTGTCATAAGCTGCCGTTAAACTGAGAACTCACTCACAACGGTTCAAATGTCGTAATATTAATAGAGGGTTTACGTCAGCGGCTCATGGCGGCCACAAGCTGTTGAAAAACGACGAAGAAACTGCCTGCCATCGGATGGTGCCAATCCTTAGCCTGAATTAAGCAGGAGGGCGACGCTTACCAGCGTCGTTAAACATAAATTTCTTAATGTATCTGATGGGGAACTATTTCTCCCTAAATTGCGATGGCACTAACTGGGTGAAGGGAACCTAGGTCAACCTATAGAAAGAAGAAGCTATATACATTATGACTGATTTAATAATGTAAAACAAAAATAACAGTGACCTTACAATTAAAAGCGATGCACGATGCAGCTCAAGAATGATGCCGTTCATCCGTCACAACGAATCAGAGTGATGAGTGTCCAGCACTCTGACTGCGTTAGACCCATCCGAGGTTCTATGTTAAGTTAAAGAGGAGTCTAACGAGTCTAAGGACACGTGACCCATGCTCTGCTATCTCTGGCTTAAACGTTGACATGCTGTTAAATAACAAAACACAGCGTCTTTAAAGACAGAGCGAAACATCTTTAAGATTCTCGACATTCCTTTCCTTTTAAGCGACCATCGATTAATGTCTTGTGAATTATGATACCGTCGCTATAAAAGTCATCAGATTTGCCAGCTTCGAATTACAGAGAGGCATGAGGCGTTTAGTATTTTGTTGTCTATGTTTTTACTGGATACTTTTTCGTACCGTTAACGAACAATTGGTACTTTGGGGTTCAGACTGATTGGTGTTTTTGGGTTGAGACTTGGTGGTACTTTGGAGTTGAGACTGATGGATACCTTGGGGTTTGGGCCGTTGGGCACTTTGAGGTTGTGTCTGGTGGGCATTTTGGGGATCAGACTGAAGGGTAGTTTCGTAGTTTGGACCGGTTGTTTGGCTTTGTATACCTGTTTGTTTCTCTGGATGTTCTTGCCTTTGTCTCATTATTGTCTTTGTCTGATCGTTTTCTATCGAAGCATGGCTTCATTTGTCTGCCCATCTGCCTCTGAGTTAGCTCCTCTTTGTCTTATTGGACTCATCTTCCTGCAATTGACCTGATTACTGTTTGCTTTTGGTGTGTCATCGGTCGATGCCTTGTGCCATAGAAGTTTTTTTTAGCTTAATGACAGTAATGATGCTTTCCCTATCGTAATCGTAAGTTTATATAGCGCCACTTCAAGAGAAACTCCTCAGAGGCGCTCCTGACCTGACAACACCAAACCACGATGGAAGGAATGGTTTTCCAACGCCTGCGGAAAAGGGGCAAGGAAAGACCAAGAAGTTCATTACGGAAGTTGCTAGGCAACCTATTCTAGAAAGATGGACCGACCACAGGGACGCTTTTGTGGAGCACTGTGGAAGTTCGATCCACAAGTTAGGCCACTCCACTGAAACCCTCTTGCTCCGTCTCCTTTCGGACATTTATGGGGCTATAGATAGTTCGCAACTCACTCTACTGGCCTTGTTCGACGTTAGTGCTGCTTTCGACACTGTCGATCATGAAATTCCTACTTAAGCGGCTACAAATTTCATTTGGCCTGTCTGGTAACTTTCTTGAGTTGGCTGGGTTCATTCCTCAGTGAACGCTCTCTCTCTGTGTGGTCTATCATGGGCCTTCCAGGTCCTCATGGGTCCCTGCCCCCCTTACGGCCTTCCGCAGGGCTCGGTGCTGGGTCCCCTTCTTTACATCATTTATACCTCTAAAATTGGTTCCCTACTTATTGCTTCTGCTGTGCTAGGTCACCTGTATGCTGATGACGTTCTGGCCTACCTGCACTGCCTTGCTGCTAACGCCACTGCTGCTGTTCGAGCAATGAGCCTGGCTTATAAAAAATCCGTCTCGTTGGGAGGGTCGACGTCAACGGCTCCTGGCGGCCACAAAATGGTGATAAACAAAAAAAACTGCCTACCTCGAGTGGTGCCAGTTCAAAGCCTAGATTGAGGAGGAGGGCGACACCAATCATCCTCGTTATAACACAGTGTCGTTAAACAGAAACTACGAAAATGTCTTAACGATTCTCGACTTCCATGTCCTTTGAAGCGACCATCGATTGAGATCTTGTGCATTATGATATAGGCGCAATAGAAGCCATTACATTAGATGGCTTCCAATGCATTTCTTTTTTTTACTGAGTACCGTATTTTTCACACCTTTAACCCTCAGGCTACCAAGGGGGGTTGTAACCACCCCCTAGGTTTTCATCTCAAACTTTTTCCGTATGGAAGAAAAATTTGACCTTTTAGGTAGCTGTAGAAGGTTCATTTACACACGTTTTGAGATAAAATGTATGATGATATCTCCGCACCGTTCAAAGGTTATAGCCAATATACCCGAGGCACCAGGTGGTGGATACCACCCCTAGATTTTCGACTATATCTTATCCATCATTTAATATTAAGAGACACAAATTTTACCATTCTATAGAGGGAATGTGGGGCTACATTTCTATAGTCACTGAGTTGACCTGAGACAACCAGAGTGCTCAAAATAAATAATAATACGCGTAATATGTAGTGAAAAATGGCTGAATGGAAGCACTCCCCATAGTTTTTTGTCTGTAGCATATTCAATTTGTCTTCCTGGAAGAGAAACAAAGATACCATTCTTTAGAGGAATGTAGGGCTTCATTTGCATACCTACATCTTTGTCTTTTGAATACCAAGTGATCAAAATAAATAATAATACGCGTAATCTGTGGTGCTCGTTGATGCGCTCGGCGTTGTCCTTTGGATCTACCTGCAAAGGTAACAGAACAATTGAAATTGAGTGAATGGTTAGGAAGCTGGAGAGTAGTGAAATTCTTCTCGTTGTCTTAAGACGTTTTTTTCGCACTGGGAGCGCCTCTGATTGGGTATTACTGCGAGAGGCGCTTTATAAATTCCTAAATACAATACAATACAATATAATACAATTGTTTCTAGAATAAAACTTCGAAGGACGCAATGCAGACACTATAATATCATGTTTCTGGGATAAAAGTTTTGCAGACTCAGAAAGGAGTAGTTTTCTTTAAGGGACGCTATATTGAAGTGCGATGTGAATGAATGAATTAAAACATTGCCTTTCGTCATCATTTATTGTTTCTAAACAGTGGCAGCGCCAGCATGGGCCTAGGGTGGGCTGAAGCCTCCCTATTGGCGGCTCAACCCCCCCAAAAAAACAAAAGTTGGAAATCACTGCCAATGCCAGAGAGGAGGGGAGAAAGGGAAGGAATTGGGGTTTTAGCCCCCCAAACCTGAAATCCTGGCGCCGCTACTGTTTCTAAAATAAAACTTAAGACGCAACGTTCACATTTATATGATACTGGTATTGTGTGTAGCAGATCAAGAAAGTTCCGTCTGTTTGACATCGATTTGAATCAATCAATCAATCAATCACAATTTATATAGCGCCCCTTCAGATCCCTACTCAGAGACGCTCCCGATCCAGGCCATACGGAAGAATGCAGTCTTCAACAGTTGGTGAAACTGAGAACAGTTTGGAAGGTGTCGTAAATTTAATGTTAGCCCGTTCCAAGTTGTTGGACCAACCACAGCGTTGTCGCAGAGCGGGCGAATGGGAACGCCAGGTCACCGTGGACAGAGGAGCGCAGTGGCAATGCTCGGCGGCCTGTGGAAATGGTGAATGATTAACAAAACAATCTAATCCAGTCCAATCCAAAAACATCTATGCCTTTATCATAATGTCCAGGGCATTAGTTGATGGTAGCTTCGAGTGAAATTGCAATTCAGAACCAGGATTCATTGGAGAAGACCGCGAAATCATGGATAATAGAAAAGAGAAGCCTGTCAACGGTTAGTATACAAGTTGAAAAATCTCTCTTTTACACTATATCGGGCTAGCGAAGTCGCCTACTAAGTAACTAGGCTATATTTTTTCGCAAGTATGCTATCTGGATATCCTACTAATTATTGAATCGCTGAATTATGTTTAAAAAATGAGCGAAATTTCTGTATATTCCTTAAAATTTACATAAATGTTATTTGTGCGTAATAAATTCGAATCTTCTCTGAGTTTGAGACTAATGCATACGTTTGTGTTGAGGCTTATGGGAACGTAGTGGTTGGTACTTTTATCAAGTTTGGGGCTGAGACAAATTGGAACCTTTGAGTTGAGACTGACTGATACTTTGGAGATAAGACTGAAGGGTACTTAGGGGTTGACACTGGTTGATACTTCGAAGTTGAGACTGATTGATAGTTTGGGGTTGACACTTATCAATGCTTTCGAGTTGAGACCGTTGGGCACTTTGAGGTTGAGTCTGATGGGTATTTTTGGGTTCAGAGTGGAGGGTATTTTGAATCGGTTGTGTGGCTTTCTGCACCTGTTTGTGTCGCTGGATGTTCTTGTCTTTCCCTCATCATTGTCATATGGTTTTCTATCGAAGCATTTCTTCATTTGTCTGGCCATCTGTTTCTGTGTAACTTCTTCTGTGTTTTATTCGACTGATCTCATTGCATTTGACCTGATTACGGCTTGGTTTTGGTGTTCCATCGGTTAATGCCTTGTGCATTAGACTCTGGCGCTATAGAAGTCTTCAACTTAATAACAGTATTAATTCTGACCCTTTTCTGGATATCTTCATTTTATTACCTCTCACATGACTTCTCGTAATGAGCTGAGCGAACATTGTCCTTTAACGGTACGGAAAAGTACCCATTTCAGAAAAATAAGCAACAAAATACTTAACGCCTTAAACCTCGCTGCATAGATGGATGGCAAATTTTCATAACTCTGGTACCATTATTCGCGAGACATCAATCGGAGGTCGCTTCAAAGGAAATGGAAGTAGGAAAAAATGATTAGCGCCGCCCTCCTCTTTACTCCGGCTTCGGATTGGCACCACTCCATGGTAGACCAGTTAAAAGCTTCCGACCGTCAAGGTGCGTTTACGTAGACTCTGTTATAGATAGAATATATCGATTAATTGCAGTTGAAAAAAATTTATATTATTTGAAACAGCATTTTAAAGGTGTTTAAGACATCTTGTGACGGAGAACGCCGATTACGTCGATCACTTTTAATTTAATATTATATTCAAATTAGCCATTATTTCCTTCCTTTGTGCTATCTTCTTTTTAAAGACAGAGAATTTATTCCTAGGGTAAGTTAAGAACATCTGATTTTTTACCTTGAAATGACCTTGGGTGAACCCAAAGTCATTTGAAGATCAAAGGCCAACATCAAGGAACAATGACCATTACACAGAATATTGTTTAATTTGGGTGATTCGGTGTTATGGCAATTCTCCATTTATTTTTACATTTTGACCTTGAAACGACCTTGTGTTACTTAAAGGTCATTTGAAGGTCAATGTTCAAAATCAAGAAACAATGACCATTACACAGAATCAATCAAATAAAACAACATTTGGCTTAGATATGGTCATTTTCTTTTGATTTTGACTTTCTGACCTTTAAATGACCTTTAAATTATTTTAACCTTTAGGTATTGTCGTCGTGCCCTTATCGGCATGAGCAAATTGGTAAAAGAATAATTAAAATGTAGCAATATTTGTCTGAGCTATGGCTATTTCCTCTAATTTCTTCTCAAATTGACCTTTTTGACCTTAAAATAACCTTGGATCGCCTTATATTTAATACCCTTGCTTCTTATCCCAGGTAGCCCTTATCTAGTAGAGAAACTCAAGAAAGAATTAGCTGATTTCAAGAATTATTGGCTGAGATCTGGCCATTTTTCTGTGATTTTTGTTAGATTTCATATTTTCTGACCTTGAAATGACCTTGAATTATCCTGAATTTAGCGTCAATATTTTCCCCCAATATAGCCCTCGTCGAGACAAATAGAACAAAAAAGAGTTCATGCAAATCGGACTATTTGTTCATTTTTTGTGATAAAAAGTGTAAATTGAGAATGGACCCAAGTCCCAAGTCCCGAGGCTGAGCGCCTACAGTCCTGTAATTTAAGGGGTCTATGGTTCTAGTTAACATCGTTTGTTCGGCAAGAGCCGATAACGTCGACCTTCCCTATGAGTGGTAATTTCACTTCGACCAGCGATTGAATGCATTTGCCGAATTTATACCATCGGAAAACAGCTTTTTAAAGGTGTTTAAGACCTGCATTGCTTTATCCATTGCTCAGCGATATCTTCTATGTGGCCGCCAAGGATGACTACGTCGACTTCTCATTAACCTACGTCATAATTAGATATTTTCCATCATGGTAATGTCTGTTTAGCTTCGTCATCAGCCGTATCTGTGCGTGGCTTCATTTGTCAGTCCATCTGCTTCTGTGTTAGACCCTCTATGTCTTGTTAGACTGATCTCCACACTATTTACCTGATTAGGGCTTGATTTTGGTGCGCCGTCGGATGATGCCTTGTTTATTAGACACTGGCGCCATAGAAGTTTAAATTTAAGGACAGTAATAACCCTTCTCCGAATCGGAATATAGCTATAGCTATTTGTTTACCACTGGTGTGAAGTGATGCTGAACTGAATGGACGCTGTTTGTTAACGGTGTGAAAATGTACGGTACCCAGTCAACAAACTAACAAAAACCTTAACGCACTTCTGCACTGATACCCTTCTAATGTAATGACTCATATATAGCCCCGGTATCACACTGCACAAAAACTCGATCGATGGTCGTTTCAAAGGAAATGGAAGTTGAGAGTAGGCCTAATAGAGGTATTGCGTAGCTTTTGTCAATCGACGCTTTCTCGCCCTCTTCACAATCTTGGATACGGAATGCCACCAATCAATCGATGGTACACAGTTTTTCGTTGTTTATAAAGAACGAGTGGATTCCAAGGGCCGGTAACGGTGACAAGTCATTGTAGAGTTCGCGAGACAGACACTGGCGATTAAATGCAGTTCCTTATTTATAGCGTCGAAAGGCAGCTTGTTACAGGTGTTTAAGACGAGCACTGTATCATTAATTGTTTAGAGTCACCTTGTGGCTGCCAAAGCTAATTACTTCGACCTTTAACTAATTTTCTAATTAGACATAATTATTTCTATCCGTTGATGTAGTTTTTGTTTAAAGAGGCTATGTCATAAGATAATCAGCGTCGTGCTCATTCTTTCATCTCTACGTAGTCACTGGACGCTGTGTCACAGAATAAATGATCCGCGTCGCCCTCCTCGTTTACCAAGGTTTCAGACTGGCACCGCAAGATGGTGGACAGGATTTCCGTTATTTAGGCCTATTAACAACTTTTGGCCTCAAGGTCCGTTGACGTATACCTTATGAATTTTATAATTCCGTCATTATTCTAGCGATGAAATGCTTTTGTCATATTTATATATTCGGAAGCCTACTTGTGAAAGGTGTTTTAGATAGGGCCCATAATGAACCTTAGCAACCAAGAGCTGTCGCTTAACAACGAACGATACAGGTTCCTCTTAGACACCTCTAATACGTATTCCTCCAGTGCTATAAATTCAGGAATTGCGTGTAACCCGTTGATTTTTCGTCTGATTCTGTTCGCAGATTTTCGTTTCACTCGCGTACTAAGGTGGACTTTGACGGCCCTTGTAGGCAAAAATTTCTCAATAAACAACGCAAAAACTGCCCAACATCGGGTGTTAAAAGTCCAAAGCGTGGAGGGCGACGCTATTTATGTCTGTTATGACGCTGCATCATTAAACACATACAACCGCTACGAATGAATATACATATTTGCGTTCTTGAGAATTGTTTCAATTGCATAAATGTAAACTGTACCGGTTGCGATGTGTCAACCGGATTGTTTCAATAAAGGAAGAATTCTTATTATTATTATTATTATTATTATTATTATTATTATTATATTATTATTATTATTATTATAATAATTATTATATTATTATTATTATTATTATTATTATTATTATTATTATTATTATTATTATTATTATTATTATTATTATTATTATTATTATTATTATTATTATTATTATTATTATTATTATTATTATTATTATTATTATTATTATTATTATTATTATTATTATTATTATTATTATTATTATTATTATTATTATTATCTATTTATTTATTTATTTATCTATCTATTTATTTTGCCACAAATTACATTTGAGCCATAGGGGACTTAAACATTAATTAAACGAGGGATTATCATTGCTATCATCGTCATCATCATCATCATCATCATCATCATCATCATCATCATCATCATCATCATCATCATCATCATCAATCATCATCATCATCGTCATCATCAACTAGGAAAGATCTTAATAGACTTAATTCGATTGCAGTAATAATCCTTGCCCAAATCAAACATTGTATCATTAATTGGTTTCTAGGACTGTTCATCAAAGGACGATTCATCCAGGGACTATTCATCATGGACGATTCATCAAGGGACTGTTCATCACGAGAACACTTATCGTTTTAGCGTTCTTTATTATGTACGCATTATAACATAATTATCGCTTCACCGTTTCATATACATGTATATATTATGACATTTTAATACCAATGTCCATGAAAACAGTCATCAATCCAGTTTCTATTTATGCAAGTATTATTTTCATCAAGGCAACTTCTAGTTTCAAAAGAAAATATTTTCATCAATCCAATTTTACTCTTATAAAAGACTTTTTTCATCATTCCAGCTTCTATTTAAGCAAAAATTATTTTCACCAATCTAGCTTCTATTTAAGCAAGTATTCTTTTCATCAATCTAGCTTCTGTTTAAACAAGAATTCTTTTCATCATTCCAACTTCTATTTACAAATAAGTCTTTTCATCAATCCATCTTCGATTTAAGCAAAATTATTTTCATCATTCCAAATTCTATATAATTATTTTTATCAATCCAGACAAGAGTCTAATATCTACCGTTATACCTCGAATACGACACCTTTGCATCATAAACCGGTGACCCATGAACACACCATTACCTCGAACACTTACCATCATCAACCAGACGGATGGCGCCTTCCAGGTTGCTTGCTAGTCCTACATGAGGACTGGGCGCCTGTTTATGGCTGCCGCTACTTTATTAATTACATTATTATTACTATACCTTATTATTACTTCTGTGTTTTATTTTATTTTCAATCTCTTATGTAAACATTTCTGCGTTTTTGTCAGATTGTTTTCTCTTATTTAAGCAAAAATTCCTTTCATCAATTCAGCGTCTATTTAGACAAGAATTATTTTCACCAATGCAATCACCCTCTTGATGAACAGTCCTTTTATGAAAAGGACTTTGATGAACAGTTCCTTGATGAATCGTCCATGATGAATAGTCCCTTGATGAACAGTCCGCATACCATTAATTGCTAAGCGACATTTCGTGGCCGTCGAGAGTCGTTTACGTCGACCTTACCCACTCACTATACTCTTGGCGACTGGTTGGTAAGTTGCTGTTTAACGACACTGTGTTATGTCAAAGATGATTAGGGTCGCCCTCCTCGTGGGTTATTGCTGGCACTGCCAGAGTGCGCTGACTGCGCAAGTTCAGTCGAGAAATTAAAGGAAGTTACACTTTTATATTATCGGAAGAAAGCTTGTTAAAGGTGTATAAGACGAGCCCTTAATTACATGCTTTATTATGCTGCAACACCTTGTGACCGCCAAAACCGATTACGTCGATCTCTCTCATCACCTTGTATTCCAATTGGACATCATTCCATCCTAAGTGGTTGAGAATGATGAATGCATTGGCGTTCACCCTAATGGATTTTTTGAGTTTGTGACTGATGGATGTTTTTGAGTACAAATAACAATGTGACTCATGGATACATTGTACCTTCGTCTGTGTGGCTTTGTTTACCTGTTGGTGTCTCTGAATATGCTTGTCTTACTTCCTTCACTGTCTTAATCTGATCGTTTTCTGGTTGTATCGATTCGTGGCTTCATTCACATTGTATCTCTGCCTGCCTATGTGTCTGTTCTCTCTGTGTTTTATTGGACCGATCTCCTGGCGTTTGACCTGATTACGGCTTTGATTTAAAACGCCGTCGGTCGAAGTTTTTGTTTAATGACAGTATGGACTCTGTGTTAAAGGTGTGAAAAAAATACGGTACTCAGTAAAAAAAAAGAAAAATGCATTGGAAGCCATCTAATGTAATGGCTTCTATTGCGCCTATATCATAATGCACAAGATCTCAATCGATGGTCGCTTCAAAGGACATGGAAGTCGAGAATCGTTAAGACATTTTCGTAGTTTCTGTTTAACGACACTGTGTTATAACGAGGATGATTGGTGTCGCCCTCCTCCTCAATCTAGGCTTTGAACTGGCACCACTCGAGGTAGGCAGTTTTTTTTGTTTATCACCATTTTGTGGCCGCCAGGAGCCGTTGACGTCGACCCTCCCAACGAGACGGATTTTTTATAAGCCAGGCTCATTGCTCGAACAGCAGCAGTGGCGTTAGCAGCAAGGCAGTGCAGGTAGGCCAGAACGTCATCAGCATACAGGTGACCTAGCACAGCAGAAGCAATAAGTAGGGAACCAATTTTAGAGGTATAAATGATGTAAAGAAGGGGACCCAGCACCGAGCCCTGCGGAAGGCCGTAAGGGGCAGGGACCCATGAGGACCTGGAAGGCCCATGATAGACCACACAGAGAGAGCGTTCACTGAGGAATGAACCCAGCCAACTAAGAAAGTTACCAGACAGGCCAAATGAAATTTGTAGCCGCTTAAGTAAAATTTCATGATCGACAGTGTCGAAAGCAGCACTAACGTCGAACAAGGCCAGTAGAGTGAGTTGCGAACTATCTATAGCCCCATAAATGTCCGAAAGGAGACGGAGCAAGAGGGTTTCAGTGGAGTGGCCTAACTTGTGGATCGAACTTCCACAGTGCTCCACAAAAGCGTCCCTGTGGTCGGTCCATCTTTCTAGAATAGGTTGCCTAGCAACTTCCGTAATGAACTTCTTGGTCTTTCCTTGCCCCTTTTCCGCAGGCGTTGGAAAACCATTCCTTCCATCGTGGTTTGGTGTTGTCAGGTCGAGAGCGCCTCTAAGGAGTTTCTCTTGAAGTGGCGCTATATAAACTTACGATTACGATTTGGAAAGGATTATTGCTGTCATTAAGCCAAAAAACTTTCTATAGCGCCGGTGTCTAATGCACAAGGCATGAACCGATGACGCACCAAAACCAAACAGTAATCAGGTCAATTGCGGGAAGTCAGTTCAAGAAGACAAAGAGGAGCTAACTCAGAGGCAGATGGGCAGACAAATGAAGCCATGCTTCGATAGAAAACGATCAGACAAATACAATAATGAGACAAAGGCAAGAATATCCAGAGACACAAACAGGTATACAAAGCCAAACAACCGGTCCAAACTACAAAACTACCCTTCAACTCCAAAATACCCACCAGACACAACCTCAAAGTGCCCAACGGTCTAAACCCCAAGGTATCCATCAGTCTCAACTCCAAAGTACCACCAAGTCTCAACCCAAAATTCCCAATCAGTCTGAACCCCAAAGTACCAATTAGGTTTATGCATTAGACACCGAAGAAATACAAGATTTTAATTTAATAACGGTATTATAAGTATAATACGACCAGTGACGATTTATGGAGCAGAGGTCTGGACAGTGACGAGGAGATAGGAAGGGTTACTGGAGAGAACAGAAATGAGAATGTTGTGGTGGATACTTGGGAGTCTCACTGAAGGATAGAAAGAAAGAAACGAGGATATCAGAAAAACGTTGGGAGTGGCATGTATTACTGGCAAAATGCGAGAGGCTAGATTGAGATGGTGCGGCCATGTGATGAGAAGAGAGGATGAAAGCTACATGAAAAGAATTATGACAGCAGAGGTCATCGGGAACGGCAGAAGAAGAGATGTTGAGGCATGATACAACAAGATATGAAGTCTCTCAGAGTGAAGGAAGAATAGATTGGTTAGGTGCTGTTTTATCTCCTCTTGGTCATTACAAAGATGATTAGCGTCGCTCTCCTTTTTTCCGGGATGCTGAGTGGCACTGCTACAGTAGGTCATTGAGGGAGTTTGTTGTTAGAATTAACCTTCGTAGGCCGAAGCTCCGTCTCGAGAAACGGAGGACGGAGTGGGGTAGTTTGGACTGACCAAGTCACTCCCAGGCCTAACTATAATAATACTTGGCATTGAGGGAGTTTGTTGTTGGAATTAAGCGCATTTGCTCGATTTATAGCGTCTGAACAAAACGTCGTAAAAGTGCCTAAGACGAGCATTGAATCTTTAATTGTTAGGCGACATCTTGTGGTCGCCAAGAGTGCACCTCTCCTTAATTTGTTATCCATTTAAATATAATTATATTCGTGAGGTTTGTTTCTGTTTAACGACGCTGTGTCTTAATGAGCATGATTGGCGTCGCCCTCCTCCCTTATCCAGGCTTCTCACTGGCACCACCCGAATGCAATTCAGTGGTGGAGTTATTCTCATGATGGTAGTTTCTATTGAACAATGTATTTTATCAATCAATCATTTTCGTTTATTATAAAGAAGATGACAAGTACGCAACTTATGTATTGATAAACTAAGGTCCGCTAGGATGTTTTAAGATTTGTTTAAGGAAATGCTTATATGAAATATAAACTACAGGCACGCTAGACTCATTGGGCCGTTAGTGTCATAATTGAGGGAAAAGAATCAATATATATTTATATATTTTTTATATAGTAGGCTACTCTGGAATCACAGTAAACTTTGTTAGGAAGCGAAAAACCACATGGACCGGTCGGAGCGAGTATCCAGTAAGACGAATCGGAGGGAACAGTGAGTAAAGCACATGATGTTAGTTAGTGGAAATGGCACCGAGCAAAACGTCTGTCTGCCTCTAATGCGAGGTCAGACGCGTTCTTTGCCTGAGGGTGCTGAAATCCTCTGCGTTTCATAAGACTGATCAGCTGTTCGATTCGGTCCCGTTCTTCAGCTTTTGCATAACCCCAACAAGCTTGTGAGGTATACATGAGACGTGCAATGGTTGTGTTAGAACAAACATTATTAGCGTCGCCCTCCTCCTTAATACAGACTTAGGACTGGCACCACTCGATAGAAGGCAATTTTTCGTTATTTATCAATAGCTTTTCGCCGCTAAGGACCGTAAACGTTGACCTTGCCCTACAACATGTGTTTCACTAGCGATTAAAGGCATTCGCTGAATTTATATGGAATGTAGTAAGCATTTTAAAGGTGTCTAAGACGAGCTCAGCATTATCTATTGCTTAGCGACATCGTATGGCTGAAAAAGGTGATTATGTTGACCTCTCATTAACTTATGTTCTAATCAGATATTATTATTTCCATTCTTTGTTGTATAGTATCCGTTAACGACACTGGATTTATCACACGAGCAACGCAAGAAAGATGTTGATGATGATGATGATGATGATGATGATGATGATGATGATGATGATGATGATGATGATGATGATGATGATGATGATGATGATGATGATGATGATGATGATGATGATGATGATGATGATGATTATGGTCAGCAGGCACATCACGATCGACTGTGTCGAACCCCGCCGATTCCTTATTTGAATGATCTTCTGCATATTAGCCTGATTACGGGTTGGTTTTCTTACGGCATCGGTCGGTGCCTTGTTCATTAGACAACGGCGCTATAGAAGTGTTAAATTAAATAGCAGCATTACACTCACAGGTCATGGTCAAATTGACGAAGATATGGCGTAAAAAGTCGTTTTGCAGCAGTACCAAATTGCGGCTGGTGAAGGCATTGATGTTGCTAGTGGCGACGATTGGATGCGCGTCATCGACACTGAAGAAGGAAGAAGAGCGGCGTATTCAATCATTACATAACGTTATATTAAAACTTTACCTCTTTAGAGTTGCGACTATTTTTGGTACTGGTACGAAGTCATGTTGAACTGAATATACATTCCTTATTAACGGTTCGAAAAAGTACGGTACCCAGTAAAGAAATAAACAACAAAAAAGCTTAACGCCTTATTCACTTCTGCATCGGTAGCCCTCTCACGTAATGACTTCTATTGCGCCGGTATCATAATGCAAAATGCATCTATCGATGATCGCTTCAAAGGAAATAAAAGTCGATTATAGTAAAGGTAATACATATTTGGGGCCGTCCATAAAGTACGTCACGCTATTTTTGACCATTTTTACCCCCCCTCCCCCCTGTCACAAACTGTCACAAAACTCGGACCCCCCTAAAGTACGTCACACTTTCGACCGCGAAACTTTTCGAGGGGGGTAGTGACAGCAGTTTTCCCAAGAATTTTCGAGGGGGGGTAGTAACAGGTGTTTTCCCATGACTTTTCGAGGGGGGGGATAGTAACAACAGTTTTTCGACACCAAAAATTTTCGAGGGGGTAGTAACAAGACTTTTCCAAGATTTTTATCCATAAATTTCACACTTTTGTATAAAATAAATTATAAATAAAATTTAAAAAAAATAAATGTGTGACGTCACACATGGCCTGACCCCTCCCCTGTCACAAACTGTCACACTTTCTTAAACCCCCTGGGCGTGACGTACTTTATGGACGGCCCCTTTTCAGTTTAACGATGATGTGTCATAACGAGGATGATTGCCGTCGCCCTCACTCTTAACGCAGGCTTCAGACTTCCACTACTCAATGGAAGCAATATTTTCCTTTGTTTATTTCTGGCCGCCAAGGACCGTTTACGTCGACCATCCCTATAAAAATAATATGCGTTGTTTTGGAATTCAAGCGATTTAACGCAGTTGCTAAATTTATATAGCCTTCGAAGACGGCTTGTGAAAGGTGTTTAAGACGAGCACTGCATTATCCATTGTTTAGCGACATCTTGTGGCTGCCAAGGCCGTTAACGAGCCGTTAACGTCGATCTTACGCTAATATATTTTTAACTGAGTACATGACGTGGCGATTAGTTTCTGTTTAACGACACTGCGTGACAACAACGATCATTAGCGTCGCCCTCCTCCTTTTATTAGGCTTGGGACTTGCATTGTCAGTGGTGCAGTTAACACAGCATAATAATTGTACGAGTTGCTGAATTTATAGCATACGAGGGAAGCGTTATAAAGGTGCAGGATACTAGTTTTTCCGTTGTTTATTTTTGGCCATCAAGGACCGTGAACGTCGACCATCCCTATGAATGCACGATTCAGCTCATTTCAAGCGATTTAATGCAATTGCTGTATTTATAGCGTTCGAAGACGGCTTGTCAAAGGTGTTGAAGACGAGCACTGCATTATTCATTATTTAGCGACATCTTGAAAATATTACTACGAAAAGAGCCGTTAACGTCGACCTTACTCTAATAATTTTCACTGAGCATGTCGTGGTGATTCCTTGCTTGTTTACTGTCTAACGACCACTGTATGGTAACAAAGACCATTAGCGTCGCCCTCCTCTTTTCTTGAGGCTTGGGACTGGCACTGCCCGTTCCAGAGTACGTCGACCTTACCCTATAAGCATTTGAGAACAAGTCTATCAGAATTCTGTTGAGAATTCCATGGACGAAATTGATTACGAAAAAGTCGTGGACCTAGTCCAAAAATAAGCAAAAAGCTTAATTCCTATGCACTTCTGAGGCGGTAGCCTATTTTCTGATACACTGCTGTATAGGTGGCCTTCCAGTGTAATGACTTCTATTGAGCCTGTACCATAATTCACAAGACCTCAATCTATTTTTGTTTCAAAGGAAATGGAAGTCGAGAATCGTAAAGACATTTCGTAATTTCTGTTTGAAGACGATGTGTCATAATGACGATTATTGACGTCGCCCTCGTAATCAATGCAGGCTTCGGACTGGCACCACTTGATGGTAGGCAGTTTTTCAGTTTATTTCAGGCTGCCAAGGACCGTTAGCGTCGACTTTCATGAACTACGTGTGGATGTATAAACCTAAAGATTTAATTGGATCCACAGTTTAACGGTAGCTTATGACAACATAGGCCGTTTCCGCCGACAAAGATTGTTTTAGGCATATTACAGCTCTTTTAAAATGTAATGAGTGAGTGAGTCCTCAGTTTAACGGCAGCTTATGACAACATAGGCCGATGCCGCCGACAAAGATTAGTTTTTGGCATATTACAGCTGTCAATGTAATGCATAATAGTATGCTTATTTAAAGCATTGGAGGATAGCATTATAAAGGTGTTTAAGACGAGTGTTTAGATCATGTCATGAACACAATGGGACGAAATTGATTAGATAAGATTGGGGTTGAGACTGATACATACTTTGGGGTTGAAACTGATGGATACTTTGGGGTTGAAACTGATGGATACTTTGGAGCTTTAACGTCGACATTCACTGCCAGTGACAACCTAGAGTCAGAGATCTAGCGATTAAATGCATTTGTTGAATTTATATAGCATCAGAAACCAGCATTCTAAAGGTGTTTAAGTCGAGCGCTCTTTTATCTATAATTATTGTACAACGACATCTTGTGGCCACAAAGGCCGATTACGCTCACCTCTCAATAACCTCACCTCTTCTGTTCTAATTAGATATATTTCCAACCTTATTGGTAGTTTCTATTTAGATCATGTCATAAAAAAACATAATTTTTTTATAGATTAGATTAGATTTTGGGGTTGAGATTGATGGGTACTTTTGGGTTGAAACTGATGGGTACTGTAGTGTTGGTACTTTGGAGTTGAGATTGATGGGTAGGCCTACTTTGGGGTTCTGACATATGCATAGGCCTACCTGTTTGAGTATCTGGATGCTTTCTTTCTTTCATCAATGTGTTTTGTCTGATCGTTTTCTAACTGTATCGCTGCATGGCTTTCTTTGTCTGTCCATCTGCCTCTGTGTTAGTCCCTCTATGTCTGATCAACCGATCTTCCCACTCTAAACGTGATTACGGCTTGGCTTTGATGTACCATCGGATCATGTACTGTGCATTAGACACCGGCACAATAGAAGTTTTTAATTCAATAACAGTATAAAACCTGACGGGTCATGTTCAAATTGACGAAGATATGGAAGAGCAAGTTCATCAGAAGCGATATTAAAATTGCGGTTGATGAAGGCATTGGTATGACCAGTGGCAACGTATGGATGCGAGGCCTGGACACTGAAGAAGGAAGAACAGTGTATTCAAGCATTTGAGAACAAGTCTATCAGAATTCTGTTGAGAATCCCATGGACGAAAATTACTAACAACGACCGATTGTAAACATTAGCGGGAACTAGAAAGAAACTGCAGTCCCACACACAAACTCGGAAACTACGAGACAGCCCAGTATCGAGAGCAGACCGAGGACGAAGAAGGCCGAGATTATCATGGATCGACAACGTGTTGAGATGGACCGGGATTGCTGGTGCTGGCCTAATGAACGCTGTACGCGACAGATGACAGTTTTCCATTCATGTAGCCAACAGGCATGGAGCGACGATGGCGATGTGACATAACATCGCTTGACATTAAACCTGAACTCTTTCGGGTTATAACTCCTTTACCACTGGTATGAAGTCATGCTTACCTGAATGGACATTGGTTGTTAACGGTTCGAAAAGTACGGTACCGAGTAAAAAATAAACAAAACGCTTAATGCGTGATGAACTTCTGCACCGATAGCATTCTAATGTAATGACTTCTATTGCGCCTGTATGTGTCAGAAGGCAAAAGACCTCAATCGATGATCGCTTCAAAGGAAATGGAAGTAGAGAATCATGGACATTTTCGTAATTTCTGTTTAACGATGCTGTGTCATAATAAGGGTGATTGACGTGTCCCTCCTCCTTAATACAGAATGTGGTCTGGCCCACTAGATGAGAGTCAGTTTTTAGCTTTTTAGCAACAGCTTATGACCACCAAGTGCAGGTAACTTCGACCTTTTAAATGAGGGTAGTATCTAAAGAGTGTGTGTGTGTCCAGAGTTTAACGGCAGCTTATGACAACATGGGCCGTTTCCGCCGACAAAGATTAGTTTTTGGCATATAAGTGGATTGGATCCACAGTTTAACGGCAGCTAATGACAACATAGGCCGTTGCCGCCGACAAAGATTAGTTTTGGCATATTACAGCTCTACTTGGCATATAAGTGTGTGTGTGTGTGTGTCCACAGTTTAACGGCAGCTTATGACAACATAGGCCGTTGCCGCCGACAAAGATTAGTTTTGGTATAATACAGCTCTTTTTACAAGGCATATAAGTCGTCGCATTTCTTCTGTTTATAGCATCCGATGGAAACGTTTTAAAGGTGTCTAAGACGATAACTGTATTATTAATTGTTAAGCGACATCTTGTGGCCGCCAGAGGCCGTTGACGTCGACCTTGCTGTATTAGGTTCACCTTACTATGCTATAGGCGATTGATTAGTTATTTGCGTTGACAACACTGTGCCATAAGAAAGATGACTATTATTATTATTATTAGACTGTTATTATAGCGCGCCTAAACAAAATTGGAATCTTGCACAAAAGCGCGTAACAGAAAAATCAATCATAGTAAATCTTAAACAGATGTGTTTTAAGGTTAGTTTTGAAAATCGATAAAGTTGGGGATTTGCGGATAAAGACAGGGAGTTTGTTCCATTCAGCCGGGCCGGCTAGCGCAAATGCCCTGTTACCAAGTTTTTTGAGTGATCGTGTCACAACAAAATCACCTTGAGACGATGAACGTAGCCCTCGTCTAGCGTCGTCCTCCTCTTTTCTCCAGGCTTGGGACTGGCACTGCCCGTTCCAGAGTACGTCAACCTTATCCTATGAGACGGATGTATTTGAAAAGTGGCGATTATTCGCAGTTGCTGAATGTATGGCTTAGGAAAACAATGTGTTAACGGTGTATAATAAGCCGAGTACTGTACAATCGATAATAATATTGCTTAGATACATTTCTCACGTTGATGACGTCGACCTTGGATCATGCCAGATAACTCAGCCAATTAACGCATTCACATTAGTTATAACATGGTTGGAATGCGTTGTAAAGGTGTATACGACAAGCAATGTATCATTCATTGTTTTGATTGATTTGGATTGGAATGATTGGATTTGATTAAATTTTAATAGATTCGGATTAATATAATTGTATAGGATTACATTGATTTAGATTGGATTGGATTGTATTATGTTATGTAATATTAGATTGTATTGTGATTTGCGTTATAGCCAGGACTTTGGAGTCTATCGTGAGTAGCTCGGTCGATCAATCGTTGCCTACGTCAACGCGACACGTCAGTGACGTCACGTTGTCATGGATACGTGCCACCTGGTGACGATTTTCGTGTCGGTGTTGGTGCTCGTTGATGCGCTCGGCGTTGTCCTTTGGATCTACCTGCAAAGGTAACAGAACAATTGAAATTGAGTGAATGGTTAGGAAGCTGGAGAGTAGTGAAATTCTTCTCGTTGTCTTAAGACGTTTTTTTCGCACTGGGAGCGCCTCTGATTGGGTATTACTGCGAGAGGCGCTTTATAAATTCCTAAATACAATACAATACAATATAATACAATTGTTTCTAGAATAAAACTTCGAAGGACGCAATGCAGACACTATAATATCATGTTTCTGGGATAAAAGTTTTGCAGACTCAGAAAGGAGTAGTTTTCTTTAAGGGACGCTATATTGAAGTGCGATGTGAATGAATGAATTAAAACATTGCCTTTCGTCATCATTTATTGTTTCTAAACAGTGGCAGCGCCAGCATGGGCCTAGGGTGGGCTGAAGCCTCCCTATTGGCGGCTCAACCCCCCCAAAAAAACAAAAGTTGGAAATCACTGCCAATGCCAGAGAGGAGGGGAGAAAGGGAAGGAATTGGGGTTTTAGCCCCCCAAACCTGAAATCCTGGCGCCGCTACTGTTTCTAAAATAAAACTTAAGACGCAACGTTCACATTTATATGATACTGGTATTGTGTGTAGCAGATCAAGAAAGTTCCGTCTGTTTGACATCGATTTGAATCAATCAATCAATCAATCACAATTTATATAGCGCCCCTTCAGATCCCTACTCAGAGACGCTCCCGATCCAGGCCATACGGAAGAATGCAGTCTTCAACAGTTGGTGAAACTGAGAACAGTTTGGAAGGTGTCGTAAATTTAATGTTAGCCCGTTCCTTCACAGCACAAGATGTCGCTAAGCAATAGATAATACAGCACTCGTCTTAGACACCTTTAAAACGCATTCTTCCAATGCTATAAATAGAACAAATACGTTATATCGCTCACTGTAATATGCCAAAAACTAATCTTTGTCGACGGCAACGGCCTCTGTTGTCATAAGCTGTCGTAAAACTGAGGATCCATCCATCGCTCACCGGTTGTGAGTGGATTGTTGTACTTCAGTTTCGGTTGTGTGTGTACATTTTGGTTGCTGAGGCGCCCATAGAGGCAGCATTTTTTTCAATTGTTAATTTTTAGCACCAATCTCGGCGCTGTTATGTCATTAACATTTATAATAAAATTCTGATGTTGGAAAATTATAAATATTAATTATTGATTAATGAATATTTATATTGGCTTATTATTATTATTCAACTTTTTCTTTCTTCAATATTACATATGGTTTGGTTTTATTACTATATAAGAGTAGCTACTATGTTGCATTGTGCTGCATTACTGTGTTGCAGTAAGAGTTCTATGATTATAATATGAATTTATTGAAACTAAACTTTAAACAATTATATTACATGTATGCTTTGTTGGTTAATGACATTTTAATTATATTGTATTAGATACATGAAATGTTTGAAAGAGTACTTCGCAAATGTCTTTTGTGGAACAATTGTTGTATAATAATAGTGTTTAATTTGCATAAATTCTCTTTGTTAGGATATGGAAATCATAGACAATGAGATGAACTACTTTATATTTGGAAAAATATTGAATATTAGTGAAATTGTAAAGTTCCGTTTCGACACCTTGAATAGTGTTGTTCGAACGCTCTAAGGTTCTTGTCTATATATTATTGTCGTCAACATTTATGATAAAATTCTGATGTTGGAAAATTATTAATATTAATTATTGGTTAATGAATATCTATATTGCCATATTACTATTATGCAATGTTGGTTGCAATGTTGGTTGCAATGCTGATTACTATTATTCAACTTTGGTTCTTCAGTATTATATATTACAAATGGTTTGGTTTGGTTGCTGTATCGGAGTGACTGCTGTGTTGCATAATATTGCAGTAGTGTGTTACAATGCTGTTTGCTGAAATATCCATGGATGACTTCTTTTCGACTGTTGATTTTTGTTTAAAATATGTTGTGTCATAATAATAATAACCCCATGTTAGAAAATTATAAACTTTACTTATTGGTTAATGAATATTCATATTACAATATTACTATAATTCAACTTTAGTTCTTCAATATTGCATAATGGTATGGCTTGGTTAATGTACATGAACAGTTTAAAGGAATACCTTAATCAATTGTAATACATGTATGCTTTGCTAGTTAATGAAATTTGTCAAGACATAATGATCACAGACAGTATGAGATGAAATACTTTATGTTGCAAAGGTATTGAATATTAGTGAAATTGTAAAGCTCTGTTTCGACACCTTTAATGGAGTTGTTCGGATGCTATAAGTTTCTTGTTCTGATTGTATTGTATATTTTCTGTATTGTCGTCAACTGCCTTTGATGTCATAGGACGACGTTAAACTTTGGTCATAAAAATATAATCGCTCGATCAATTAGTCTTTTCTCTAGCGGTCTAGTATCGACGTTAACGGCCTTTCGCAGCCACAAGGTGTTGATAATCAACGAGAAAACTGCCTCCCATTCGTTGGTGCCAGTCCGAATCCTGGATTAAGGAGGAGGGCGACTGCAGTCACCGTCGTTATGAAACAGCGTCAATAAGCAAATACAATGATTTACCTGGGGCCCGTGGCGCTTTGGATAACATCTGGCACAGAGACCGAGAGGTACCGAGTTCGAGCCCCCTTTGGGCGGATATGCTTTTAGCTGCTATTAGCGCCGTGTATTGCAGGCTGTCTGTTTCTGTTAGTAGTTGAGATTTAAATTGCATAACATGTAAATGTACAGCGCAGTGCGTTTGTCAGGCGCTTATTAAAGAAAAAGATTATTAAGTATTATTGTTACCTTTACGATTCTTGATTTTCATTCCTTTCAATTGACCATCAAGCTACCTATTCACAAAGACATAAGGGTTAAGTTTTATCTATATTTTGACTGGGTATTTTTTCATAGCTCTGTCCATTCAACTCAATATGACTTCATACCAGGGGTAAACAAATTATCGTGCTAGTTTTGGAATAAATTATTACTGCCATTAAACTATAAACTGTAATAAATAAGGCTTCAGCCAATGATATAGTTGTCCTATTGAACACCTTTAACACACATTCTTCCGATGCTATAAATTCGAAAAAAATTAATGCGTTTTATCGTCAGAGTCAAATTGTCCATATCCAAAAGCATAGAATCTACGTAAACGGCCCGAGGCGGTCAAAAGATGTTGATAAACAACGAATAAAATGGCCTCCCATCGAGTGGTGCCAGTCCGAAGCCAGAATTAAAAAGGAGGGCGGCGGCAATCAGTGTCATTATGAATCCAAGCTTTATCATAGAATTGTAGAAGTTGTTTAGTGTACATAAATAAATCCTCGCTTCAGGCATGGGACTGGATTGATGAAAAGTTTTCTTAAAGCTTTCTTAAATAGAAGTTGTATTGATGACAGTAATCATGGCCATTAAGTATACTGACTTCTGACCAACGTATAGTAATACACTGAAAAGATGGTATTAATTTACCAATTTATATTTTCACAAATCCAACTTCTGTTTAAACAAACAATTTTTTTCATCAATCCAGCTTCCAGTTCAAATGTGCTGATGCTTGAAGTGATGACTTGTTTACACTAAACAACACCTGCAGTTCTATGATAAAGCTCGTAGTTATTACGGTTCAGTTGTGACTGTGATTGGTGACGTTTTCTAAGAAGCGTGATTGTTTGAGCTAAAAATAGTCTATAAAACTCGTTGGCTTTTACGCGCAAGTGTGCCAGGCTGAATCACGGGTTATTAAGGAGGGCGACGCTATTTATCTCTTTTATGACTCCACGTTGTAAAACCGAGACCACCACTACGGACAAAATATATCTAAGAATAACATGAGTAAATGATTAACAAGAGGTCGTCGCCACGATTTTTTTGCTTCAACAAGATGTTGCTAAACGATCGATAATACACTGCTCGTCTTAAACACCTTTAACGCGCATTCCTCTGCTGATATTTATTCAAAAGTTGCATTTAATCACCAGATTACAATGTAAGTATGCAGTCGCAATACAGAGTAAGGTCGACGTTAACGATCTCTGATTGCTACAAGCTGTTGATAAACAACGGACAAACTGTCTACGATCGAGTGGTGCCAGTCCAAAGGCTGGATTAAGGCATAAATGTTTCTTTCATATTTTTAATAAACTGGACAAATTTGATTTAATTTTCAGTAGGTGGCGCTGCTGTAGCAATAATTATACGCTTTATTAACATGGATGTTGACTCATTTCATTTCAGAAGGTGGCGCTGCGTTGTTTTTAATCTGTCCCGTAGATTTAAATTTCCGCGAGAGTCTATTGTCGTGCTATCCAACATACGGCCCGCGGGCTTGCGTCCCGTCGGGTGATTTTTCAAATTCTTTTCAACCGCCTTAGGATGGGAAACATCTAGAATCCAATATCAACATAAGGAAATGACTAAGGAGAGGTCGCCGTAAAAGCCTTTGACAGCCACAAGACGTCGCTAAACAATGGATAACATAGTGATCATCTTAGACACCTTAAATATACATTTCTCCGATGCTATATATTCTGCAATTGCGTTCACTTAACTCCGCCACTGTTTGCTTTCTGACAGTGCCAGTCCCAAGCCTGGATAAAGGAGGAGGGCGACGCTAATGGTCTCTGTTATCACACAGCTATTCGTTAAACAGAAAAACCACCACCACTTGCTAGCAATAACCTGTCAAAAATCCGTGTCGTTGAGAGGGTCGACGTCAACGGCTCCTGGTGGCCACCAAATATGGTGATAAACAACGAAAAAACGGCCTACCTCGAGTGGTGCCAGTTCAAAGCCTAGAATGAGGAGGAGGGCGACACCAATCATCCTCGTTATGACACAGCGTTGTTAAACGGAAACTACGAAATGTCCTTAAGATTATTATCTACTTCTATTTCCTTTGAAGCTACCATCGACTGAAGTCTTGTGCATTATGATACAGGCGCAATAGAAGTCATTACATTAGATGACCTCCGATGCAGAAGTGAAGCCTTTTTTCTTCATTTTTGGTCACTGAGTACCGTACTTTCTCACACCTTTAACACAGAGTCCATACAGTCATTAAACTAAAACTTCGACCGACGGCGTTGCAAATCAATGCAGTAATCAGGTCAAAAGCCAGAAGATCGGTCCAATAAAACATAGAGGAACTGACACGGAGGCAGGCGTACAGATAAATGAAGGCATGAATCGATACAGCCAGAAAATGATCAGATTAAGACAGTGAAGGAAGTAAGACAAGCATATTCAGAGACACAAACAGATGAACAAAGCCACACAGACGACGGTCCACACTATCCATGGGTCTCATTGTTATTTGTACCCAAAAATATCCATCAGTCACAAACTCAAAAAATCCATTAGGGTCAACGCCAATGCATCCATAAGTCTCAACCACCTAGGATGGAAAAATGTCCAATTGGAATACAAGGTGATGAGAGAGATCGACGTAATCGGTTTTGGCGGTCACAAGGTGTTGCAGCATAATAAAGCATGTAATTAAGGGCTCGTCTTATACACCTTTAACAAGCTTTCTTCCGATAATATAAAAGTGTAACTTCCTTTACGTAACTTCCTTTAATTGCTCGACTAATAAGAGCTGCAATATGCCAAAACTAATCTTTGTCGGCGTCAACGGCCTATGTTGTCATAAGCTGCCGTTAAACTGTGGACACAAACAATTGCTCGACTGAACCTGCATCTATATGATAGCACTAGGTCAACGTACTCTGACAGTGGAGGGCGACCCTAATTAACTTTGCTATGAGACAGTGTCGTTAAACAGCAACTTACCAACTAATCACCAACAGAATAGTGAGGCGCATCTAATACAGCAGGATCGAAGTCAACGGCCACTGACGCCACAAATATCGCTTAACAATTAGTATAGGTCTACTCAGCCTTTCATTCGCGAGATGGCGAATTGGTAAAATGAGATGTAGGACGTGATGGGCGCCTTGCATGGCTGCTGCTTACAGTTAAATTCCAATCCTGTAATAACTTGTGATCATCGATTCATATTAATTTGTAATCATAGTGCGTAATTGTCAGTTTGAAAATATTAATCGAAGAGTATTATTAATACAGTAATCGTGTTAGACACCTTTAAAAGTTTTAAATTGGATGATATAAAAAAAGCAAAACGCGATTAATCTCTAAATGCTTTAAGAGTACGTCTATTATAATAGTGAGTGGGTAAGGTCGACGTTAATGGCCCTCGGCGGCCACGAGATGTCGCTTAACAATTAATGATACAGTGTTCGTCTTAGACACCTCTGACAAGCTCCTTTGAAACGCTATAAACTCAGCAAAATGTAATTGCGCTGTAATATGCCAAAAATAATCTCTCGGTCGGCGGCAACGGCCTCTGTTGTCATAAGCTGCCGTTAAACTGTGGACACACAATCACTGGATCACTTACATTACCAAGCTAAAGAGAAAGGTCGACAGTAACGGATATGTCGATAATCAACTTAAAACTGTCTTCCGTCTGTGGGTGCCAGTCCGAACACTAGATAAAGGAGGGGGTCACATGAATCACCCATACTATTATTTCAGAGCGTAGTAAAACACAAAAACTACGGATTTACTTTGCAATTCTCAACTTCTCAACTTCCATTTCCTTTAAAGCGACCATCGATTGAAGTCCTAACAATTGAAGGCTACCGATGCAGAAGTGAACAAGGCGTCAAGTTTTTTGTTCAATAATTTACACTACATTTGCTCGATACTTTTAACAACACTGCTAACTAGACCATAATGCATCGAGAGATCGGCATAATTGACCTTGGCGGCCACACGTTGTGGCTGAACAATGGATAAAACAGGGCTCGTCTTAAACACCTTTAACCAGTTGTCTTCCAACTATATAAATAAGGAAAATGCGATTCATGTAATATGCCAAAACTAATCTTTGTCGGCGGCAACGGCCTATAGTCATAAGCTGCCGTTAAACTGTGGACACACACATCGCGAGATGTCCCATGAAAAAGATCCACTCATAGGTTCGACGTTAACGGTCCTTGTCAGCCAAAGTTATTAATAAACAACGGAAATCTGTGTCAATCTGAAGCCTTGATAAAGGATTACCACGCTGATTATTTCTCTTATGACGCAGCGTCGTTAAACAGGAACTACAGCCACTCTTTGTACTCTGACAGTGACAGTCCCAAGCCTGGATAAACGAGGAGGGCGACGCTATAAATTCAGCAAATGCATTCAATCGCTAGTACTTTACTGATCCTGTCACTTGTTGTGTATGGGTCAGTCTGAAGCCTTGATCACAGAGGAGGGCGACGCTAATCATTTACATTGTTTTACTGGCGTTCGTTCGGTGTCAAATCTTGGCCACTGCTAAGCCTGGATAAAGGAGGACAACAGCCGCAACAATGAATAATTATTATCTCTCTTATGACGCAGCGCCGTTAATCAGGAATTACAACTACGGATGAACATATATTTAATTCAAATACCAGTTAAAGGTCGTCGCAATTGGCCTTGGCAAGCACAAGGTGTCACTAAACAATGGATCATACTGCGATCGTCTTAAACACCTTTAACACGCTTTCATCGGATGCTATAAATAACCAAATTGCGTCTGATAGGAAGATCGTCCACCATCCATAGACTATCATGGTCGACGTAAACAGCCCTTAGAGGCAAGAAGCAATTATTGTTAAATAACGGAAAAGTTTGTAACGTCCGGTGGTATACCAGTCGAATGCCTGGAATACGGAGGATGGCAGCGATAATTATCTTTGCTATGAGAAAGTGTCGTCAATCAGAAACAAACCAACTAACCAACCAATCGTTAGAGCAAAGCCGAACTTCAGAGAGCGACTCTAATTATATTGTCTCCTATGATGCAGTAACTTTAAACAGAAATGTCCACTAAGTACGGAAATATTTCTAATTAGAAGATAAGTTAGTTTAGTCAGAGGCTGACGTATTCGGTATTGACAGCAACAAGATGTCGCTTAATAATACGGTCCATTTTAAAACACCTTTATTACGCACTCTACAAACACTATAATACGACGACTGAGTTTATTCGAAGAAATACGATGGAAATTTCTGATTTAACGTTAAAGACCGTCGGATGGGACATAATTATTAGTCATAAACAGGGCAAAAAGTTCCAACCATTTCTTTGTCGTAGCCTGAAGCCGGGGTTATGGAGGATCACCCTCCTTATGACACAGCGTCATTAAACAGAAACCACGAAATGTCTTTACTACTCTCGATTTCCAATTCCTTTGAAGTGACCATTGATTGTCGTTTTGTGAATTATGATACTGGCGCTATATAAATCATTACATTAGAAGGCAAAAGTAATTAGGTTTTCCAGCTATACCTATGCAGCGAGGCATTAGGCGTAAAGTATTTTCTTTCTTTATTTTTATTAACTTTTTCTAACCGTTACCGAACGATGCCCGTTTAGTTTATAGCATGACCTCATACCAGTGGTTAGAAAATGATTATAATGCGAGAGCCTTCAGGATGAATGAGACAAATGAAGCCATGCAGAAAGCGATCAGACAAAGACAACGATTAGAGGAAGACAAGATCATCTAAATCAATCTAATCTTATCTACAAAAATCTTATCTAATCCAATCCAATCTAATCTAATCTAAACTGATCTGATCTGAACTGTTGGATCATCATCGTCGTCGTCATCACCATCACCATCATCATCATCATCATCGCCATCATCATCACCACCACCACAATCATTCATTCATTTATTCATTCATTTATAAATTTAGTTATTATCATCATCATCATCATCATCATCATCATCATCATCATCACCACCATACCACCATCACCACTATCACCACAGTCATCATCATCATCATCATCATCATCATCATAATTGGAATCATCATCATCATCATCATCATCATCATCATCATCATCATCATCATCATCATCATCATCATCATCATCATCATCATCATCATCATCATCATCATCATCATCATCATCATCATCATCATCATCATCATCATCATCATCATCATCATCAGAATCACCGCCTCCATCATCATCATCATCATTGATATTAATTCTAATGAACGAATTATCGCGTAACCTGAGTAATTCCTTCACTCACAATAGTATTATAATATTGTATTGTGATGCGACTGGACCCGCACGTGCTGCTTAGCCTGTTCCTACCTATGGTCCATAGGCCGTATAGTCTGCGTCCGCGCCCTCACAGCTTTGAACTCCCGACAAAGGACGATAATATACACGAATCAGTAAAAATTTCGAGTTTATCCGATTACTGCAAAATACACAAATAAAATGACCGTTTAAACGCCTCTTATCACCATGGAAGCGGGTATTGGAAATTTCAAATATCCGAATTTTGGCCTAATTATATGATAAGATTTTTTCGAAAATGAACGATTGCTATGTCCCCCTTATGCTTTTATTTTATAGAATCGCATGCAGGGAAGGGAAGCTCCGTGTTGTTTGACACGACTTTACACTAGACAGAAGAAAATCTCATTTTAAGCAACACATTTCCACATTTTTTTTAAATCTCAAGGCCGAAGATACCTGATCACTGACGCTAAAGATCAATGCTCAAACCAGCCACCAGAGTCGCTGAACAGCCATCTAGTGACGATGAGGGTAAACACAGAGTAGGACAGAGAAGCCGATCGGTTGAGTGTTCGTCTTTTAACATGGAGAGTAGGAGCTCGGGGCTCATCATCTGAGACGGTTATTTTCTTATAGTTACTCCGATACTCTGACGAATGAGCATAGGTTTAGCTACATGGAGGCACGAGGAGGCAGTTGCCTCCTCTAGCTTTTTTATATACTGGAACTTCTATTGACCAATGACACCAATAATCAGGATTTTGCCAATAGTTTGTGAAGTTGCTTCCTCTTGAATTTAGGTCTGGCTACGTCCCTGCGAATGAGCTATACAAATGTTTAAGAATAGTAGTCCTATACCTAGCTAGATACATACAAACACAAACCTACATAGATAGCAGACTTGTATATGCGAGACTTAAATCTTTGAAATCAGATGTTCTTAACTTACCAGTGGAATAAATTCCGCGTCGTTAAACAGAAGCTAGCACAAATTAAGGAAATACGTCTAATTACAATATAATGAGGCGAAGAAATAAGTGATCGGCGTTATCTGCCTTCTCCGCCACAAGATGTCTTAAACACCTTTAAAATGCTATTTTCAGCGCTATAAATTCGGCGACTTAAATTAATCGCCGTTAACGGACCTTGTCGTTTGCAAGCTTTATAATTGTAAATACCGGCAATACTGTCTACCATGGAGTGGTGCCAATCCGAAGCCTGGATTAAGGAGTAGGGCGACGCTAATCAATTCTTTCACTCACGGTTATTAATGCATTGTGGTCCGAATTAAGATGTTCTTTACTTGCTCGTTTAATCAATTCTGTGTCGACAAACAGAAACTATCAGAAAGGACGAGAAAGCGTCTAATTAGAATATATGTGGGGCGCGGTGGTGTAGGAGTGTGTTCGGTGCCTTGCAGCCGGAGGGTTGCGGGTTCGAATACACCTCAAGCCGCTGCCTATGGACCATGGGCAAGTCCTTCACTCGCAATTGCTCATGCGCTTCGGCGTTAATCTCCGATTCAGTGTCCGCGCTGTAGTCGGGAGCGCCTCTGAGTAGAAATCTTGAAGGGGCGCTATAACAAGTGGTCATACATACATACATGCACACATACATAATATTATAAGGTGAGGTAATAAGTGATCAACGTAATCAGACTTTGCAGCCACAAGTTGTCGCTAAGAAATAGATAATGCAGCGCTCGTCTTAAACACCTTCAACAGGCTATCGTCAAAAACTATATTAATAGTGCAACTAGGAAATTCGACGACATTTTAAGAGCTGAGGAATCGCTTTAAAATAGCATGCTATAATAAATGGACGATAGTCACATTGTTACATTCTACATAAGGCCTAATAATATTACGCATTTATCTTTGCAAATTTCTGCAAAATACAAGCATAAAATTAACCATAAAAAGTCGCCGATCACCATGGTAACGGGTATTGGAAAAGTCATAATTATTATATCCGAATTTTGGATTGAAATCAATTTATCAGATTTGTTCCAAAAATAATTATGGTAATTACCATGTCTCTCTCATGCTTTAATTTTATGGAATCAAATGCAGAGAAGTTCATTGTTATGACGATCAGAAACTCCTTGTTGTCGTTCTCGGCTTTGCACCAGAAAGAAGATCGATTTTAAGCAACACAGTCATTGTCTCATATCTTTGTCTCAAATCTCAAGGCAGTATACTCGAGTGGTGTCAGTCTAAAGCCTTGGTAATGGAGTGCCACGCTGATTATATCTCTTATAACGGGCGTCGTTAAACAGGAGCTACAGCTACGGAAGGAGACAGAAATGTGTCTAATATTAGAAAATAAGCTAAAGGTCGACGTTATTGGCTTTGACAGCTAAACAACTAATTATACAGTGCTCGTCTTAAACACCTTTATCACACGGTCTTTCGACGCAATAAATAAAACAACTTTAAATCCCAGGATCTTTTGCGTCTACTGCCAAGATAATAAATAGTCACCGTTAACGGCCCTTGGAAGCCACTGGATGTGTATAAACCACGGAAAACTGCCTACCATCGAGTGGTGGCATTCCGTATCCAAGATTACGGAGAGGGCAACAAAGCGTCGATTAACAGAAACTACGAAATGTCTTAACTACTATCGACATAAATAATAGTTTAAAGCGACCATCGATCGATTTCTTGTGCGTTATGATAGCGGCGCTGTGACATGAGTCCTTACATTAGAATTCATTAACTCATTCATTCATTCAGCCAAGAACGCAGCGAGAAACCACAGCAGCAGTGCAGTATGAGATCCGCTGAGAGATAGGCAGCCAGTGCAACACATCACGCATGTATGCAGAGACAGGAGAGAACTTAGGAAGTAGTCCAATAAGACGAGCAGCCGAGCGTAGAACTCGATCTAGTCGCCCCAGAACCCGAAGAGGAAGGCCAGCAAGTAGGGAGCAACAGTTGTCAATTCGACTGGTAACAATAGAATAGATAGAATGCTATCAGTGCAGAAGTGCATTAGTCGTTCAGTTTCTTTGCTCATTTTTTACTGGGTACCGTACATGTTCATACAGAACATGTTCATAACAAACAGCGTCCATTCAATTCAGCATCACTTCGCAAAAGTTTTAAACAAATAGCTATATTCCGATTTCGATAAGGATCATTAATGTTATTAAATAAAAAAAACTTCTATGACGCGGGTGTCTAATGCACAAGAATATCAACCGATGGCGCTCCAAAACCAAGTCGTAATCAGATCAATTATAGCGGAAGGATCAGTTCAATAAGACAGAGTAAAGGAGGAGAGCGGCGCTGATCATTTGTGATGAGACACTGCGACGCTTACCTCCGTACACATTAAAGAAAGTCACGGCCACTGCCATATACTCGGATGGTGCCAGTCCCAAAGAGGGTTACGATGATTAATAATCTATTTTGTGACACAACGTCGTTATTCAGGAACTGTAGCTACGAATAAAAATATATCTAACAAGAACTTAAGTAAAGTTGACGTAATTGAACCATAGAATGTCGCTTAACAATCGATAATACAGCGCTCAACTTAGACACCTTTAACAAGTGTTCTTCCGATGCTATAAATTCAGCAATTATATGATATCGCCAGATGTGTAAATAATATCTTAACAATAATAATAATTATTATTAACGATACAGTGGTCGTCTTAAACACCTGTTACACGCATTCTACAAAACTATAAATTCAGCAAATGCGTTCAGTCGGTAGCAAAGATATACAGTTTCGGCTCATTGGGAGAGGTCGACGTTAGCGGTCCTTGGCGGCCACAAGCTGCTCATAAACAAGGTAAACTGCTTGCCATCGAGTGGTGCCAGTCTTAAGCCTGAGCTTAGGAGGACGGCGACGTCATTCACCCTCATTGTGACACAGCTCGATTAAGCAGAAATTACGAAATGTCCCTTTAAAATGCTCTACTTTCATTTCCATTGAAGCATCATGGCTCTATAGAGTAGACAATTATTGGCGATAGCTAAATGGTTTGGTATGTAATGTGGGTGGTAGGCCCTACTCTCCCTTTGTAGGAGCGGTGCAGGCGCATAAAGGCGCATAAAGTTATCTTCGCATTCGTCCGAAGCAATCTATTTTCCCTGGCCCATGGTATCAGGGTCGGGGACATTTTCAGTCGTTTCTGAAAGATTGCTTTTCAACAACGCAGGCGCCGAAAAGACTTGATAAAACCGGAATAAAAACCTTGCGCATTGAAGGGCAGAGGTAATAACCAAGTAAGTAATAAAATGCATGTATACTCCATCATTCACGTAAGTTTTCATAAGTGCGCAAGTATAAGTAAGTAAGCGCGCGACAAGTGCGCGCGTGCGTAAGTAAAGTAAGTGAAGCGAGTGGGGTAGGGTGAGTGTGCATGAGTGCGTGTTGCGTGATGAGTGCGCTTGTGCGCGCGCGTAGCAAGTTGTGTACTCAGCCTGGAATACCTCACTGGGGATTGTAGAGCATGGTGAGTGGAGTTAAGTGTGAGTGTCTGTACATGTGTGTGGTGTGGGGTGTGTGATGTCAGAGGGGTGTGTGTGTAAGTGAGGTGTATGGTGAGTGTGTGAATGGATGTGTGTGTGAGTGGGGTAATGCAAGTATGTGCGAGTGAAGCGTGTAAGTAAGTACGTATATTCTTTATTGAACCAGTTGCAATCCGCATTCCGGTGTACATGTATCACATAATAATAAACATTCAATTAATAGTCAATATGAATAAAGCATTCTAACTATAAAAGTTTTTTCATATTATGGTCAGCTAAAGGTAAAGCACGGTCGTGTGACAGGGGTCGAAGGGAATAGGCAAACGGCTTTTTGGAGGGAGAAACCTATGGAGAACATGGCCCGGGTTTCCTGCAGGACCGCCGAAAACAGGCATGCGTCGGCTTCAAGGCATAGTTGTTCAAAGGTGGGAACCATGGAACTGCATGACTCGAATAGCTGCGTGGTTGATGAATATTATTTTCGTAATTCAGTATGGGAGTTTTACTTCTTTCTCGGTATGTTTATTATAGGTGTGTTGCTATATTTTATTATCACATTTTCATTTACCTGTCCCTGAATTTAATTTCATACATTAAACAACTTAATATTTTGACCGAGTACTTTCCTTCTTCTAGTAGTTAGTTCCCTGAGCAGATAACATCATGAGACTCGAATGAATCTCGTCGATGTCTCTTAATATGACGATTATAGATTCGTTAGAGATGAGACAATTGTCTTGTACGTTATGAAACCGGCGCAATAGAAGTCACTACATTAGGAGGTTAATGATACTGAAGTGAATAATGCGTTAAGTATATTGTTCGTTTCGGTTTGCGCTGCTGAACGCAAATCGCCACAAAGAAAGTTGGGAATCGTAATTTAAAGCGTCGATGGAAGTTTGATGCCTCGTCAAGATAGTGGCGCTAAAAAATAACACAGCAATTGCTACTGCTATTACTGTTGATACTACTACCACTGCTACTACAGTAACTGTGAGACATGGCAGCCGATTCGTCAGAGCACACGAATTTTAAAGCCTTCTTCCACTAACAGTTACCACTGTGTAGGGATATGTACTTCACTCGCAATTCCTCAATCCCTCAGAATCGGCGTTGTTAAATAGAAACTACTCTTCCTACATAAAATAACAGGTAATGTGGGATCGACGTAATCCGCCATTGCAGTCACATTATATCACTAAATAATGGATAATACAGAGCTCGTCTTAGACACCTCTAACTCGCTGTCTTACATTTCTATAAATTCAGAGCTGTAATATGCCAAAAATAATCTTTGCCGGCGGCAACGGCCAATGTTGTCATAAGCTGCCGTTAAACTGGGAAACCAAGTGGGCAGTGGATAAAATTAATGACGTCTAATAATTCTCATCGGAAAGGTCGACGTTAGCGATCATTGGCGGCCACAATCTGTTGATAAACAATGAAAAAAACAGCCTACCATCGAGTGGTGCCAGTCCTAAGCCCGAGTTTAGTCGGAGGGCGACGTCAATCACCTTCATTATGACACATATCGGTTAAGCAGAAACTACGAAATGTCTTTACAATGCTCGACTTTAATTTCCATTGAAGCATCATGGCACTTTGGAGGAGACAATTGGCGATAGCTAAATGGTTTTGGTATGAAATGTGGGTGGTTAAACTACTCTCCCTTTCTTAGGACCGGTGCATGTGCATAACGTTATCTTCCATTCTGCCCGAAACAATCTATCTTCCCTGACCCATGGTACCGGGGTAGGAGCCATTTTCTGTCGTTTCAGCCAAATTGCTTTGCGGATGTACCACGTGACCACACTCAAGAATAACCAACTTGCGTATTCGATCTGGGAACCAAGAGACCTCTTGAATAGCTGCGTGGTTGATGGATATTATTTTGGGACTTCAATGAGAGATTTACTTGAGTTTTATTTGTTTCTCGGTATGTTTATTATTATTACATTTTCATTTACCTGTTACTGAATTTAATTTCATACATTAAAATGCTTTCATATTTTGACTGAGTAGTTGTCTTCTTCTAGTAGCTAGTTCTCTGAACAGATAACATCAGAACTCTCGAATGAATCTCGTATAAATGTCTCTTAATAAGATGATATAGATTCGTTAGAGAAGAGACCATTAACTAATGCCTTGTGAATTATGACACCGGCGCAATAGAAGTCATCATATTAGAAGGCTAACGACGCAGAAGTGAATAATGAATACAGTTTTTTTGCATTTCGGTTGAACGCAAAGAATGGTCGGAATCTTAATCGAAACCGTCGTTGGAAGTTTGATGCCTCGTCAATAGATAGTGGCGCTAAAAAATAGCACAACTACTGCTTCTACTGCTAATAGCAGCCTACAAAGCATGTCCGCCTACGAGTCTCGATCTCTATTACTATTAACTATTAACTATTAACTATTACTACTGATACTACTGCTACTGTTACTATTGATACTACTGCCAATGCTACTTCTGTTGGACATGGTGGCCCATTGGTTAGAGCACTCAGCTTGTAAAGCGGAGGGCATGGGTTCGAGTCTTCTCCCACTAGACAGATACTTTGTAGCAATATTGAGCAAGTCCTTCACTCATAATTCCTTACTGTTGTTAAACAGAAACTGCCTCTCTAGATCGAGATATATATAAAACATAAAATATCAGTTTATGAGGGATCGACGTAATTCGCCTTTACAAGATGTCACTAAATAAAGGTTAAGACGGAGTTTGCTTACAAACCTTTAACTCGCTGTCTTTCAAATCTATAAATTCAGCAAATCCACTTACTCTCCAGATCAAATCCACTTACTGGCCAGATTATATTCCATGCTGTAATAATTTATGCCAAATTATGCCAAAATAATCTTTGTCGGCGGAAACGTCCTATGTTGTTATAAGCTGCCGTTAAACATTGGATCCATCAACTGGCCAGATGAGCACAGATTGTTTGACATAAAAATATTATAGTCGACCTTAACGACCCCTGGTGGCAGCAAACAAGCTGTTGATAAACAACAGAAGAACTGCTTAACATTGCGTGGCGCCAGTCCGAAGGCTGGAATAAAGGAAGAGGGGACGCCAATCATTGTCGTCTAGACACAGAGTCGTTAAACAGATACTATCCCTGCCTAAGCAAATATATATATAATTCGATCATATGATAATAACAGAACCTGCCAGTCACAACTTTCACAAGATAGCGCGTTGGATGACACACTGGCATAGAGAGCGAGAGGTACCGAGATCGAGACTCGTAGGCGGACATGCTTTGTAGGCTGCTATTAGCGCCGTGTATTGCAGGCTGTCTGTTCTGGTACTAGTTAAGATTTATGGCTTCTGTTATTTGTGTTCTTGTGAATTGTTTCAATTTCATTATTGTACACTGTAACCGGTTGCGGTTTGTCATTCGGATTGTTTCAATAAAGAATATTATTTATTTATTTTTTATTTTTTTATTTTAAGATGTCGCAAACTATTGATAATACAGTGCTCTTCTTAAACACCTTCAACACGCATTCGTCTGATGCTATAAATTCAGAAAAAGCGTTTAATCGTTAGATCGCAAAAAAAGCATACCGTAAGCTCGACGTTATCAGCCCTCATAGGCAGCAAACTGCTGATAAACAACGCAACATTTTTTACCCCCACCCACGACGATGGTGCCAGTCCGAAGGCTGGAGTAAGGAGGAGGTGACGTTTAATCGTCTCTGTTATGACACAGAGTCGTTTAACTAATTGCAAGAGAGAAATATATGCTAAACCCTTTTGGGTGGACCACCAGTGAAGAGCGCAGCTCAAGTGGGAAGTCATTCCAGGTGGAAGGCCAACAACCGAAAAAGCAATGGAAGGAAATAAACCTAGTTGGAACATAAGATAATATTATAGAGGTCGACGTATTCGTCTTATAGCCACAAGATATCGCTAAACAATGAATGGAAACCCGAATCGGTTGATAGTGAACGTTCTTGATGCGAGTTCTTGTCAGCTGGTAGCAGGTCTCTACTGGCGCATCTTCTTCCAGGCGTAGAGTGAGGAATAATTATTGGAAGACGAAGAGGAAGAAGTGGCGGAAGGAAAAGACATTGAGAATAGAGGTGGAAGCGTATTAAAAGAGAATAGGAAGAAGAGAGAGTAGAAGGAGATGATACAGCCCAAGAGGATGAGTTTACTAATTTTTAGCGTATGGGGTTAATATCGACTGTGGTTGAACGACTAGACTCAGAAAGTCTGCACAGTTGCTTTATAGCATCACACACGATAAAAGCAAGGCAATGGGAACTTGGGATATATAGCCTACGAAGCGATTGTCGCAAGAAGGTTCGTATTTACTATACGCACAAATAACGTTTATGTATTATATTCAAACAAAAAGGAAATATTTCAATTATTGAATATAATTAATCGATTCAGTAATTAGTTGGCGACCCTTATTATAGACTAATGAAAGAATGTACTTTCTTACATGTACTTGCGTACCAGGGAGATTTTCCTTCAACCTGATTATCCACCGCATATCCTGGCATATTCTGATTGCCATATTATATATCGGATTTCTAACTGGTTTCCTCTCCAATCGATCATGGTTTCTGATTCGACTTAACTTGAAGCGACCACTAACTCTCGTCGTGGACATAATAGAAGTTATCGGATTGGGTTAGATTGTTTTGTTAACGCAAATCACAAACTAATCCAATGTAATGTAATATAACATAACAAAATATAACCCTATTCAATCTAATTCGATTCATTTCAATCTAATCTAATCTATATTGTTTTGATCTCAAATCTTCCCTCCTCCTCCTCCTCCTTATTCTTCTGCTCATGCTCATCCTCTTCTTCCTTCTCCTCTTTCTCCTCCTCTTCTTCACCATCACAACCGCCAACACCACCGTCATCAGTATTATTATTAATTATTATGATCACCTATATACGCTGAACAATAATTCCTTCACTCACCAGAGTATTATTAGTGCAGGATCAGTGTCTTTGCAATTGTAATAAATTCTGAGTCGTTAAAAAGAAGCTGTCACAATGGAGGGAAATAATTTATATCTAATTAGAATAATATAATATTATGAGGTAAGCTAATAAGTGATTGACGATTTTGGCCTTTGCAGCCAAAAAATATATCGCTAAGCAACAGATAATACAGCGCTCGTCTTAAACACCTTCAACACTCCGTCTTCAAAAATTATAAATAGAGCAACTGCGATAAAATAGCGATTGGATCTGTACTTCAGAGTCTATGTTAACGGCCTCTGGCGCCTAACAGCTATTGATAAACAACGAGGAAACTGGCTTTGAAGCGACCATTGATTGAGGTCTTGTGCATCATGATACCCTCGATTTACATGTCATTAGAGTAGAAGGCAACCGATGCGGAAGTGCATCAGGCGTTAAGCATTTCTCTTTATGTTTTCACTCAGTAGGCCTACTTTTCAAAAAAGCTGAAATATACCTCTTTAGAAACATCTTAACAAATACTAGCCACACCCTCCACAACCTTTTCCCTCTGTCAATTGTACTGGTCATGACCTGGGCCCACGCTCACATAACCGTGTTCTTCCTAGATTTGATTCCCTTACCAGGCGCGGCTTCTTAGCTAGGATGTTGTACAGTTAGACATCTGTTTTCTAGTTAACTTAAATTAATTATCTTCTAATTATTCGTTTTCTTTATACATAAATTATTTCTGACTTTGTATGTAAAGCGCTGAGCGTTTGCTTGCGTTTAATAAACATTCTTACTTAGGCCTACTTACTTCATGTCGTTAACAAGTAGGCTACTGTCAATATTACTCAACTCAGCATGATTTCACACCAGTGGTAAATATATCATCATACCCAGATTTGGCGTATTAAACAAGAAACTTGTAAGGTGCCAGTGTCTAATGCACAAGGTATCAGCCAATGATACAGTGGGCGTCTTAAACACCTTTAACAAGTATTCTTCGATAAATTCAACAAATTCGTTTAATCTAAAGAGCTGTAATATGCCAAAAATAATCTTTGTCGGCGGCAACGGCCTATGTTGTCATAAGCTGCCGTTAAACTGAGGATCCAATCCAAATCTCCGTATTAATGTCTATTTTCTCCAAGTGGTTCGCGTCGACATTAACGGCCACTGACGGCCACAAGGCGCTGATAAACAGCGAAAAACCTGCCTCCCACTGAGTGGTGCCAATCCAAAGCCTGGTTTAAGAAGGTGGTCGACGTCAATCACTGTCGTTATGCAACATAGCGTCGTTAAAAAGAAACAAAGGGATGAGTTTGCGAATCTCGACTTCCATTTCCTTTGAATCGAACATCGATGAATTTCGATTCAGGCGCAATAGAAGTCAAGGCATAAGGCGTTCAGTATTTTGTTTGTTTATTTTTTCGTACCGTTTACGAGCATTGTCCGTTTAGGCAGGAATCAGCGTGATTATGAAACAGCGTCAATGAGCAGAAGCAACGATATGTCTTTACGATGCTCGACTTTCCTTTCCTTTGAATCGACCATCAAGCTACCTATACAGTAGGGCCTATACAACAAGGCACAAGGTGTGAAGTATCTTTTGTTTTGACTGGGTACTTTTTCATATAAACAAGCTATGTCCATTCAGCTCAGCTCGACTTCATACCAGTGGTAAACAAATTATCGGGCCAGTTTTGGAATAAATTATTACTGCCATTAAACTATAAACTTTTATAGAACAAAGCATCATCGAGTTCGAGCCCCGTATGGCGGATATGCTCTGTAGGCTGCTATTAGCGCCGTGTATTGCAGGCTGTCTGTTCTGTTAGTAGTTAAGGTTGATGTCTTTTGTCATTTGTGTTCTTGTGAATTGTTTCAATTGCATAATTGTACACTGTAACCGGTTGCGGTTTGTCAGCCGGATTGTTTGAAAAAACGAAAATATTATATATATATATCAGCCATTGATATAGTTGTCTTCTTTAACACCTTTAACACACATAATTTCGATGCTATAAATTCAATAAATGCGTTTTATCTTCAGAGTAACATTTCCCCATCGAAAAGCATAGAATTGACGTAAACGGCCCAAGGCCGTCAAAAGATGTTGATAAACAACGAATAAAACTGCCTCCCATCGAGTGGTGCCAGTCCGAAGCCAGGATAAAAAGGAGGGCGGCGGCAATCAGTGTCATTATCAATCCAAGCTTTATCATAGAATTGTAGAAGTTGTTTAGTGTACATAAATCTTCGCTTCAGGCATGGGACTGGATTGATGAAAAGTTTTCTTAAAGAAGTTGAATTGATGACAGTAATCATGGTCATAAGTAGACTGACTTCTGACCAACGTATAGTACGGCACTGGAAAGATGGTATTAATTTACCAATTTATATTTTCACAAATCCAACTTCCATTTAAACAAACAATTTGTTTCATCAATCCAGCTTCCAGTTCAAATGTGCTGATGCTTGAAGTGATGATTTGTTTACACTAAACAACATCTGCAGTTCTATGATAAAGCTTGGATTCATAATGACGGTGTTATTGCGGTTCAATTGTGACTGTGATTGGTGACGTTTTCTAGAAGCGTGATTGGTTGAGCTAAAAAATAGCCCATAAAACTCTTTGGCTTTTACGCGCAAGTGTGCCAGACTGAAGCATGGTTTACTAAGGAGGGCGACGCTATTTATCTCTTTTATGACTCCGCGTCGTTAAACCGAGAATATCACTACGGATAAAAATATATCTACCAATAACATGATTAACAAGAGGTAGTCGCAATGGTTTTTGCTTCAACAAGATGTCGCTAAACGATCGATAAAACTCTGCTCGCCTTAAACACTTTTAACACGCATTCCTCCGCTGATATAAATACAGAAATTGCATTTAATCACCAGATTAAGCATATAATCGCACTACAGAGTAAGGTCGAAGTTAACGACATCTGTTGATAACAACGGACAAAATGTCTACGATCGGGTGGTGCCAGTCCAAAGGCTGGATTAAGTGGGAGAGTGCCGCTAATAATATTTGTTATGGTATAGCATGGTTAAACAGAATCTACGAAATGCCTTTACTATTCTGGACTTTCATTTCCTTTGAAGTGACCATCGATTGAGAATTTGTACATTATGATACCTGGGCTATATATGAGAGTGATTACATTAGAGGGCAACCGATGCAGAAGTGAATAAGGCATAAGTGTTTCTTTCACATTTTTAATAAACTGGACTAATTTGATTTAATTTTCAGTAGGTGGCGCTGCTGTAGCACTATACGCTTTATTAACATAGATGTTGACTCATTTCACTTCAGCAGGTGGCGCTGCGTTGTTTTTAAACCGTCGCGTTGATTCAAATTTCTGCGATAGTCTTTTGCCGTGCTATGATAGTAGATTTCGTTTATTATTAAGATACAAAGTTGACATACCGCAACTTGTTTACATGAGATAATGAAAGTAATGAAATTAAAAACTATAAGTTTATGCCTATAGTCAGGATTGAGAGTTAAAACTTAACATCCCGACTGGTACGATATAGAACCCTAGAGATGAAATTGTGGTCATCTTTTTTTGGGAGTTCATATTCATGAGGTCTAGGGCGCAGAGCATAAGGCCTACAAACGGTCGGAGGAAAGAGGCCTCTAAGCACATGTTGTGAGTTCCGGTTGACCGCAAGCAGGAGTTTGACATCTGCTTCTTCCATCATTCGGTCTAAATCCTGTTGTTGAGGAGGAAGGTATCCCAGTCGTTTGGCCCTTTGCAGGAAACGTTGGAGTTTTAGTCGGTCACTTGCGGTGGTGAATCCCCACCAAGCAGGGGAGGCATAGAGAAGGCGAGAGATGGTAGTTGCACGTGCAACTTCATGGAGCGCTGTCGGAGGGAGACCGTGTGCCCTGAGGACTCTGAGAGCGTGGAGCGAACCAGAGCATGCACTTAGAATCCTGTTGACATGGGAAGAAGCACTGAGATCGTTTGTAATTGTCACTCCGAGCATGAGCATTGATGTTACTCTCACGATTCCTAAGGTAGGTGGGTCAGATGTTCCCTTGACACGTCGACGGTGGATGATCATTTCCTGGGATTTGCTCTCGTTTAGTCGTAGATTGTTCCTCACGGCCCATTCCGATACATTTTCCAACTCCTGCGGAGTGGAACTTCTCATGGAGGCACCTATAATTAAATAAGTGTCATCCGCATACTTTCTGATCAAGTTCTGAGGATTGACTGGGTGCAAATCCGAGGCATCGGCGATGTAAGATGATGGGCCTACCCCAGAGCCTTGAACAACGCTGGCGTTGATGGATGCAATGGTTGATTTCAGCCTGGAGAAGCATGTCAAGTGTTTTCTGTCTTGCAAAAATTCAACCAGCCAATTGTAGATATGATCTGGGATTTCCAGCTGGGAAAGCTTTTGTGCAAGGGTGGAATGGCGCACAGAGTCAAAAGCTTTTGAAAAATCTAGGGAAATCAACGTGACATAGTCGTTTGTTGATAGGAGGTCTGTAACAGCCTGGAGGATGGAAATCAAGGCAGCAGTTGTTGAGCCAGTGGGGCGGAAGGCGTATTGATCGGCAAGTAGGGTAGACATTGGAGGGGAGGTGAAGGACGGATACACATACCTACGCACAAGTTGTCGCTCGGTCATTCTGGATAGGACTGGAACGATAGAAATGTAATGTAATGTAATGTAATGTAATGTAATGTAATTAGTAATTTATATAGCGCCGCTCACAGCCGAGGCCATTCAGTAGCGGATCCCAGTGCGAGAACCCCGAGAGAAGAAGTATGTTTTAAGGAGAGAGAGAGAGAGATGAAGACAATGATCCAGAAAGGAAAGTCTCACGCAAAGTGAAGTGAAGGGCATTCCATAAAGAGGGCCCAATGATGGCAAAGGATCGAGTTTGAGCAATCGTAGTCCTAGCTCGTGGGACAAAGAAGTCAGATCGGTCCAGAGATCGTAAAGGCCGATGAGAAGATGCAGAAAGAGGAGGACGAATGACATCCCTGAGGTATTTTGGAGCAAGTCCCAGTTTGGATTTGAGGACCAAAGCAAGGACTTTAAACTGAATGCGGTCAGAGAGAGGAAGCCAATGCAGTTGGTTAACCATGAATGATGATATATGGGAGTATTTAGGAAGGTGAGCAATCAATCGAGCAGCAGTATTGAGAACAGATTGAATAGGGTATAGACGGACCTTGGGAAGACCAATAAGTAGGGAGTTGCAATAATCAATTCTGGAACAGACAAATGCATGGACAATGGATGCCATGGTAGAGAGAGGAACAGATCTGCGAATAACCCTGAGACGCCGTAGGTGAAAGTAAGAGGATCGTGTAAGAAATGGGCCGAAAGTCACCAGGCGTAGTCGGTTGAGTCGTCTTTGGCACCGGTTTGATGATGGCGGTTTTCCATTGTGTCGGGACATGGGAATTAGCAATTGATAAGGTTGATGATGTCAGCCAATACAGATGCATAAACTGGAGCTGCAATCTTCAAGAACCAGGATGGTATTCCATCAGCACCATCAGCAGTATGATGCAGACGGTCTAGAAGATAGAAAGTTCCCATTTCCGTTGTAAATGGTCGGTTGTTATAGGCCGTTGCTCGTCTTAATGGAAGAACATATTGGGTGTCTGTAGAAATTCTGGCATAGTGATCGTTTAGCTCAGCTGCAGTAATGTCTGTAGGTGGGTCCTGGCACTTTCGACGACCAGTCAACTGACCAACTTGTTTCCACATGTCCTGTAGGTCCCTCCTGGGATCAACGTCCTTCAAATGTGATCTGGTGGCGAGTTGAATGCTACGACCGATCCTACGCGCAAGTGCTGTGGCTTCTTCTAGGCGACCAGCTCTCATAAGACGATTCTTTCTGCGCAGTAAATGTTTAGTTGTCGGCGTTAGAAAATATGGATCAGCCGTGGTCATTGTGATCTTTCGGATGGGGTAGAAGAGATCCAAGTGTCCTTGGGCAACTCGGTAGAAACAATCCCATGCCAACTGTGGGTCAGAATGGTTGCTTGCAGTTGTGAGATCAGCAGTGGCTAGATGTCGGAGGAAGGCAGCATGTTGCTGAGGTGATCTTCTTCTAAACTCCACCCTCTGAGGGCGCTTGTTTTTTCCGATCAGCGTCTTTTGAGAGGTTGCAACAATGGCTTTGTGGTCAGTTTTTAAGGCTGAGGCAAGTACTTTGACGATCGGATAGCAAGGTTCAGAAACAAAGAGACGGTCAAGGGTGTTCAGGCCCCTTGTTGGTTTTTTTACTAGAGGGATGAGACCAGTTCTCTCAATGACCTCGTTCTCATCCAGTCGATTAAAGTCTCCTCCAAGAACCACAATGGCAGCGTGGTCTTCGCGGACTATTTCCTCAACCGAGCGCTCGAGCCTGTCCAGCAAGATTTCATTCCTGTAGATCGGATTAGGCGGGTGATATAATGCTCCCACATACATCGAGCGCGATGGCAGAGTGATTTTAATCCATAGCAGTTCGAGGGTCCTAGTATCACAGTCAATCACGTGTTCGGATGCTTGGTAGATTGCTTTTACCAATACTGAGACACCGCCAGCCCTCCTTCCAATTCGGTCCCGTCGGAAAAGGTTGTATCCATCTACATGATAGATGCCTGCTTGATGATGAGATTTAAAATGGGTCTCAGTTATTATTGCTAGATGTAAGTCATAGCCGATGAGTTCAGCTTGCAGTTGTTCAATAGCCGACGGCTTTGCAAGCGAGCAGGCGTTGATGATATAGATGCTGGGAATTTCTTCTGGTTGTAGAGGAACTGGCTTCGATATGTTGGATGTACAAAGATTAAGCAGCGGTATGATAACTAGGCACCTGTCTCGGGTTGGTAGACCATCGTGCCTCCGAACAGCAGGTCTTGGAAGCTGGCGACACAGAACTTCAATGGCCTGGCTTTGTCTATGCCGGCTGCCGGCGCGCGAGCCTCTGTATCGGAGCAGGCCAAGTTCTTTGAGAGTGTTCAGAGTTGTGTTGTATTGTTCACTCGTATTAAGTTAAGGTGTATCAAAGAACGACGAACGGCGTACAACTTATTTCGGCTAATACGGTTGAAAGGACCAACCTTGCATGAGGTGATGTTTCGTTCCATTGATGGGTTCTTAGACTGCAAAGACTCAAGATTTCATCCTTTTTCCAAGTTGTTGTGTGTGTGATCAAGCAGAAGAGATGTTTAACTGCTAGGCCAACATCCTTTTCCTCAACTAGCTGTTCAAACTCTTCGGCAGAATTAATTAAAAAACAAACGAAATATAACGTGTTTACATAGCTGGAATACACACGACTGGCAGCCGATACAGCGCCAAATTCAAAATAAATTGGGAACTGGAGGTTTAAAAACAAACTAAACTTGAAATTACGAAAAAGTTTAGCTTAGAAATTTAAGACAAGCGGCCATCTTGGGCGCTGGTTCTCTGTCTGACCAACATACGGCCCGCGGGTTTGCGACTGTCAGATGATTTTTCAAATTTGTTTCAACCATCTTAGTACGTGCAAGCATCTAGTATCTAATTTCAGAATAAGAAAATTACTAAAGAGAGGTCGACGTGAAGGCCTTTGACAGCCACTTATCATTATTCAATGAGGTCATCTGATTGTCTGTGTCTGGTCATACCTAAATCAAGAACTGTTCTCGGTGAACGAGCTTTTTCGGTTGCTGGGCCTGCCTTTTGGAACTCTCTTCCTGTATCTGTGCGCTGTGCTCAGTCGCTTGTGTCGTTTCGTTCTCGGCTGAAAACTTACCTCTTTCAAATTGCTTATCCACCTTAGGCTGCCTCTCTGTCTCTTACGGACTGATCTTCTGGATGTTGACCTGATTACGGATTGTTTTGATGCGCCATCGGTTGATGCCTTGTGCATTAGACACACGGCGCAATAGAAGTTGCTAATTACATTACATTACATTACAAGACGTCGTTAAACAATGGATAACATAGTGATCGTCTTAGACACCTTAAACACGCATTTCTCCGATGCTGTATATTCTGCAATTGCGTTCACTTGCTAGATATGTTATGGTATCTTCTTAAGACTTAAGAGCTGTAATTTGGGGTCGTCCATTAATGATGTCACCAAATTTTAGGCAGTTTTTGACTCCATCCCCCTTGTCAACAACTATCAAACATTCACGGACCCCCTAAAAATGTCAATAATCCCAGACCCCCTACAAAAGAAACAAAATGGCTCAATACATGTAGAATCATGTTTTCAAATTTGTTTACACTAAAAATGCAATCTCGAATTTCAAAATATATGGGTTTTGTTTAATACCAGCATTTTAGTAGTATTAAACATTCAGGACTTTATACATTTTTAGCATTACTTAATATTTTCGCTACCATTTTGAAGGGTCTGTGTTGATTCATTTGAAAAAAATTTGTTGACGTCAAATTGTATCGAACCCCTTGTCAAAAACTGTCAAACTTTTCCAAACCCTCCCCTATTTTGTTGACATAATTAATGGACGACCCCTATGCCAAAAAAATCTTTGTCAACGGCCTATGTTGTCATAAGCTGTCGTTAAACTGTGGATCCAATCCACTTGCTAGCAGTAACCTATAAAAATGCGTCTCGTTGGGAGGGTCGACGTCAACGGTTCCTGGCGGCCACAAAATGGTGATAAAAAACGAATAAACTGCCTACCTCGAGTGGTGTCAATCCGAGCCTAGGATTGTGGAGGAGGGCGACACCAATCATCCTCGTTATGACACAGCGTCGTTAAACTGAAACTACGAAATGATTTTACGATTCTTGACTTCCATTTCATTTGAAGCGACCATCGATTCAGATCTTGTGAATTATGATATAGGCGCAATAGAATCATTACATTAGATGGCTTCCGATGCATTTTTCATCTTTCTTTACTGAGTACCGTATTTTTCACACCTTTAACACAGAATCCATACTGTCATTAATCTAAAACTTCGACCGACGGCGTTGCAAATCAATGCTTAGTAATCAGGTCAAAGGCCAGAAGATCGGTCCAATAAAACATAGAGGGACTGACACAGAGGCAGGCAGAGAGACACAATTAATGAATCCACGAATTGATACAGCCAGAAAACGATCAGATTAAGACAGTGAAGGAAGCAAGACAAGAATATTCAGAGACACAAACAGATAAACAAAGCCACACAGACGGTACAATGTATCCATGAGTCACATTGTTATTTGTACCGGTAGGCGACAGTTTCAACCCCAAAATATCCATCAGTCTCAAAATCAAAGTACCGATCAGTCTCAACCGCAATGCATCCATCAGTCTCAATCCCAATGCATCCATCAGTCTCAACTCCAATGCATCCATCAGTCTCAACTCCAATGCATCCATCAGTCTCTACCACTTAGGATGGAAAGATGTCCAATTGGAATACAAGGTGATGAGAGAGATGGACCTAATCGGTCTTGGCGGTCACAAGGTGTTGCAGGACATAGATAATTAAGTGCTCGTCTTATACACCTTTAACACGCTTTCTTCCGATAATATAAAAGAGTGACTTCCTTTAATTGCTCGACTCAACCTGCATCTATAAATTATGATAGTGCTAGGTCATCGTAAATGTAATGAGCTGTAATAGGACAAAAACTAATCTTTGTCGGCGGAAACGGCCTATGTTGTCATAAGCTGCCGTTAAACTGTGGATCCATCCATCAACGTACTCTGGCAGCAATAAGCCTGGGGAGGGCGACCCTAATCATCTTTGCTATGACACAGTGTCGTTAAACAGCAACTTACCAACCAGTCGCCAAGAGTATTATAGTGAGTAGGTAAGGTCGACGTTAATGGCTTTCGGCGGCCACGAGATGTCGCTTAGCAATTAATGATACAGTGTTCGCCTTAGACACCTTTAACACGCGCCTTTGAAAAGCTATAAATTCAGCAAATGCGTTATGTCAAAACTAATCTTTGTCGGTGGAAACGGCCTATGTTGTCATAAGCTGCCGTTAAACTGTGGATCCAATCCAAAATCACTGGAATAAGAAGGTGAAGGATCAGCTGAGTCTGGGTATCAATTCTTGAAGAGGTGAGTTTTGAGTGGAGATCCCGAGGGGTGATGGACAGAGGAGACTGAGTCAGATCATGGCTGATCATTGGCAATTGGTGGAGGGACCGAAGAAAGCGGAATTCAGGATCGTTTGTGTCCACGACAGGACATTATATACGAGGCAAATGAGGAAAACATTTATAGTCAGAATGTTGTCCGCATACTAATTAGATCTGTCTCGCAATCTCACTGGTCATAGATAGATTGTTGATGCTTGATGTTTTGATGTTTATGTTAATTTATATTGCTCATGCTTGTTCACCAGAGTGCTGTTTGGCAGCTGGTTATATTAAAGAATATACTTACTTAATTACTTTAATTGCATTGCGTCCTACAATCATACTTCCTATCTGAATAAATTCAGCATTCACATAAATCCGTCACCGCCCTATACTCGGTTGTGCCAGTCTGAAGCCTAAATAAAGAGGATGGCGGCGCTGATTTTTCTCTCTAATGACGAAGAGCCGCTACACAGATACTACCACTAAGGATGGAAATATATCTACTTAGACCATAATGTAACGAGTAATCGACATTATTGGCCTTTGCGGCCACAAGACATCGATGAACAACGGATTAAACAGTGCTCGTCTTAAACACCTTAAACAAGCTCTCTTCCAATTATATAAATAAGGCGCAATATTGCGTTATTGCTATAATGTTCAATGACTCTCAAAGCGTAAGGTAAATCTCTACGTCAAAAAAGTTGCTAATCAACAACGCAAAACCTTCCCAGCATCGTGTGGTGCCAGTCTGAAACATTGGAAAGGAGAGGGGCGACGCTGATCATATACTCCGTGACACAGCGTCGATAAACTACGCAAACGCAAAAGAAAGTCTCGGCTACTGCAGTATATTCGGGTGGTGCTAGTCTGAAGCCTTGGTAAAAGAGGGCGCCGCTGATCTTTCTCTCTTATGACGTCGTTTATAAGAAAGTACAGCTTTGGATGGAACATGTCTTAATAGAATATAAGTTCAAGGTCGACGTAGTTGGCTTTGGCTCCCACATGGTATCGCAGAACAACTAGTGATACAGTGCTCGTATTAAACACCTTTAACAAGTTATCTCTCTAAGCAATAAATTTAGCAACTGCATAAAACTCGGTCACTAACTGTGCCACTGATTGTACTCTGTCAGGACCAGTCCCAAGCCTGGACAAAGGAGGAGGGCGTCGCTAATGATCTTTGTTATCACACAGTGTTGTTAAACTGAAACTACTATTAAATCGCCATGATGGTCTGGGTCTTCTCTTTAAAGAAGAGTCAATGTTGACAAACAACGAAAAACTGCCTTTCAATCGAGTGGTGGCATTCCGTAACCTAGATTATGAAGAGGGCGAAAAGCGTCGACTAACAGAAACTACGCAGAGTCTTTAATACTCTCGCCTTCCATTTCCTTTGAAGCGACCATGGATTGAGTTCTTTTTGCATTATCATACTGGGACAATATTATAGCAGTCACTACATTATAGAATCAACTATGGACACTATAGCTATGGATTGACTGAAGACATACTGTATCATGCGATGACTAACCAGATGTTCAAATTGATTAATGATTGATGTAACTAGGGTGACCCTGTTAGCGGAACTTTATGCCCCTTTGGTTCTACCCATTGATACAATTGTAGACGACTGTAATAACTATGTGCTTGTAGGCCTATTATATTGATCAATAAAGATATTGATTGATTGAGAAGGCTATCAATGCAGAAATGCGTTAGGCTTTTTTGAATGGTCCATTAAATAGGAACTGTAGCTGCGAATATAAATATACCTAATCAGAGTATAAGTAAAATCTACCTAATCAGCCATGGCAACTAAAAATTGTCGTTAAACAATGGATAATACAATTCTCCACTTAGACACCTTTAACAAGTGATCTTCCAAAGCAATAAATAAGGCAACTTGGTTAAATTGTCAGATGTTCCAACATCAGACAGTAGTCGACATTCCGTAACAATCAAGTTAACAATTAAGTTTAGTAAAATGCGTGTTAAAGGTTTTTAAGACGACCACTGTGTCAGTTGTGGTCGTCTTAAGCTTTAAGTCCAAGAAATGCGTTAGTCGGCCGCTTTGTTTTGAGTTCTATTATGCAAAAAAAATAATCTCTGTCGGCGGTAACGGCCTACATGTATGTTGTCATAAGCTGCCGTTAAACTGTGGAACCAGTCGGCCGCAGATAATAGAAGCCTTTTTCTGATCGGGTAAGGTTGGTATTAGCGGCTCTTGGCGCTTACAATCTGACTATTAACAGCGAAAAAATTGTCTACCATCGAGTGGTGCCAGTCCTGAGTTTAGGAGGAGAGCGATGTGATTCACCCTTATAATGACACAGCGTCGTTAAACAGAAACTACGAAGTACGTGGTGCTATAGAGGAGACACTTGGCTATACCTTGTATGTAATGTGGATGGTAGGCCCTACTTTGCCTTGGTAGGAGCGGGGCATGCGCATAAAGTTATCTTCGTTTCACTCCGAAGCAATCTATCTTCCCGAAAGGTCTCTGGCCCATGGTACCGGGGTAGGGGCCATGTAAGATCGTTTCTGCCAGATTGCTTTGCGGATGGACAACGTGACCGAACCCACGCACCGAAAGTCTTTATTAAACTAGAATCACCAACTTGCGCATTCGAGCTGGGAACCATTGGACTTCTCGAATAGCTGAGTGGTTGATGAATATTATTCTGGGAATTCAGTATGACAGTTTTACTACTTTCTCGATATATCTATTATTTGCTTCGCTGCTATATTTTATTATTAAATTCTCATTTACCTGCTACAGGATTTAATTTCGTACACAAAAATACTTTGATAATTTGACCGATATTTTTCCATCTTCTAGTAGCTAGTTCCCTGAGCAGATAACATCACAACTGTCGAATCTCGTAGATGGCTCATAAATCCCCATGGAGTCAGGAAACAAGCTGTTGGTAAACAACAGAAGAACTGCTTAACATTGCATGGCGCCAGTCCGAAGGCTGGAATAAAGGAGGGCGACGCCAATCACTGTCGTCAACACACAGAGTCGTTAAACAGATACTATCCCTGCCTAAGCAAAAATATATAATTCGAGCATATGATAATAATAGACCCCGCCAGTCTCAATTTTCACAAAATGTCGCAAACTATTGATAATACAGAGCTCTTCTTAAACACCTTCAACACGCATTTGTCCGATACTATAAATAGAGCACAAGCGTATAATCACTAGCTTGTAAACCACCTTAACCGTAAGGTCGACGCAAATTGGATGCTGATAAACAAAGGAACGTTTTTTACCCCCACCCACGATGATGGTGCCAGTCCGAAGGCTGGAGTAAAGAGGAGGGTGGCGTTTAATCGTCTCTGCGATGCCATAGCGTAGTTTAACTACTTGCATGAGAGAAAGACTCGGCCACATGCAAAACCCTGTCGGATGGACCACCATTAAAGTGGGAAGTCATTCCAGGTGAAAGGCCCACAACCGAAAAGCAATGGATGGAAATAAACCTAGTTAGAACATAAGATAATAATAGATGTCGACGTATTCGTATTATGTCCACAAGATGTCGCTAAACAATAAACGGAAACTCGAATCGGTTTGATGCCGTGATCGCTCGTCTTGATGCAAATCGAAACAACGTTCGGAATCTTAAACGTAATCTTCAAACTTCTAAAACGCCACTCGAAAGCCTAGCGAAGGGCACCAGCTTATTCACGAGCGCTAGTATTAAAACGTCTTTCTTTGAAAGAAACCGTACCTCATGACGCCCAAGATACGCCAGGATAGTTTATCTGTAATCCAGACAATCGTTAGTTGGTTTTTCTGTTTAACGACAAGCTATGTGGTAACAAAGACCATTAGCGTCGCCCTCCTCCTTCTGCCAGGCTTGGGACTGGCACTGACAAAGTACGATCAGTGACCGTCGTTGGAAGTTTTAAACCTGGTCAATAGAAAGTGGCGCTAAAAATAACACAACTATTGCTACGAGTGCTACTATTACTATTGTTACTACTACCACTGCTACTACTGTCGACGTAATCGGCCTTTGCAGCTACAAGATGTCATTAAATAATGGATTAAACAGAGCTCGTCTTAGACACCTTTAACTGGCTGTCATCATATTCTATAAATATAGCAAATCCGCTAATCCGCTTACTTACCAGATCAACGCCTTTTGCTTTACATAAAATATAGTCGACTTAACGGCCGTTGGAGGCAGCAAACAAGCTGCTGATAAAAAACGAAGAAGTGCTCAACATTGTGTGGCGCCAGTCCAAAGGCTGGAATAAAGGAGGAGGGCAACGTCAATCATCCTCGTCAAGACACAGCGTCGTTAAACAGATACAACCTCTATTATATTAAAGAAAATCACGGCCACTGCCATATACTCGGTTGGTGCCAGTCGTAAGCCTGGATAAAGCAGGACGAAGCTGATTAATAATCTCTCTTGAGAGACACAGCATCGTTAATTAGGAACTGTAGCTGCGAATGGAAATAATACCTAAAAGGAATATACGGGAGTGCCTCTGAGTAGGTCTATTGAAGAGGCGGTATATCAAATTCCTTGAATGAATGAATAGATAACTATAATGACAAATGAAGTGGCAATTTAGTGAGGGAATGCTACAAGCCAAGAAAACACAAAAGATCTTCATAGTCAAACCCTAGGATCTGCTTCTACTGTTGTGAGTGCTTCAATAGTTTTCGAGAGATATACATATTCTTGTGTCTTGGCGGCCATATTGGCCGCCATCTTGGATAGTAACATTCCGACACTATTGCCACTACGATAAATTGATTCCTTGACCTCGAGAATATTATATTCGACACTTTATTTGTTATTGTAGCTTACCTCTGACCTGATATATACATAATTTAGTGTTTTGGCGGCCATATTGGCCGCCATCTTGGATAGTAACATTCCGACACTATTGCCACTACGATAAATTGATTCCTTGACCTCGAGAATATTATATTCGACACTTTATTTGTTATTGTAGCTTACCTCTGACCTGATATATACATATTTTTGTGTTCTGGCGGCCATATTGGTCGCCATCTTGGATAGTAACATTCCCACACTATTGCCACTACGATAAATCGATTCCTTGACCTTGATAATGTTAAATTTGATACTTCACTTGTTATTTTAGCTTACCTATTACCTGATATATACAGTTTTCTGTGTTGGCGGGCATATTGGCCGCCATCTTTGTTAAAATGCATTTTTGGGGGGTGATCCCGTGGTCCGATTTTGTGGGATTTTTTATATGTTATTCAGCAATGGAAACTGAGCAGGAAACCGTTTAGAAAGCTTCTGCAGCAATTTGCCCAGGTCTAACAGAAAATTGCCTGGACTATACTATACGACCAGTTTCGTGATCGCGCGGCCGCCATCTTTGATGACGTCATAGCCGGCAAACCTACCAGGTGGCTGATGTCCACCCAAGTCGAAAATACTTACCAGGACACCTACTCAACATTTCTGAAAGAAAATTCTCCATACTCAAAATTTCCTACAGAACTATAGTCAGATCCAGGACTAACACCTTTAACACGCAATCTATGAAAATATAAATATAAGAAATGCGTTATTCGGCCGCAGATATAGAAGCCTTTTTCTGATCGGGTAAGGTCGGTGTTAGAGGTTCTTGGCGCTTAAAACCTGACGATAAACAGCGGAAAAACTGCCTACCATCGAGTGATGCCAATCCTAAGCCTGAGTTTAGGAGGAGAGCGATGTGATTCACCCTTATAATGACACAGCGTCGTTAAACAGAAACTACGAAGTATCGTGGCGCTATAGAGGAGACACTTGGCTATACCTACATGGTTTTGTATGTAATGTGGGTGGTAGGCCATACTCTGCCTTTGCTAGGAGCGGGGCATACGCATAAAGAAGTTATCTTCGTTTCAGTCCTGGGGTCATTGCATAATTACGTAACGCTCCTCGTCCTTGAAAACGTTACGAAACGTTAGGTGGGTGGGTGGGTGTATGGAGCTGAACGTTACGTAACGCTTTTACCAAAAGTTTAGTTATAAATGAATTTTAAATTAACATCGACAATTTAGACACGATGTGATCGAAGATCAAACTTCGTGCCATTGATTTAGAACTTAACTAGAAACTCGAAACAGTATGAATCATCACTAGGCCTAAGTTAGTGTTTAATACACTGCCCCCGAAGGATGCAATACCAGCAGATCGTCATTTTTGCAAACTGGCTCGCTTCTTCTTCAAGATACTTGCCCGGATATTACGCGTTCACAAAGTAAATCTAAAACGATTTTTTAACAATAAATACGTAACGCTGGGGTAGGTGGGTGGGTGGGTCTAGGGAAACGTTAGAAGCGTTATAGGGTGGGTGGGTGGGTCAAAAACGGTCATTTTCGGCGTTACATAATTATGCAATGACCCCCTAGTCCATGATACCGGAGTAGGGCTACTTTCGGTCGTTTCTGCCAGATTGCTTTGCGGATGTACCACGTGACCATACCCACGCGGCGAAAGTCTTTATAATCCCAGAATCACAAACTGACGCATTCGAGGTGGAAAGCATGACCTACTCTTTAAGCTGCGTGGCTGATGAATATTGTTTTGGGAATTCAGTATGAGAGTTTTTACTTCTTTCTCGATATGTCTATTATTTGCTTCCCTGTTATATTTTATTATTAAATTGTCATTTACCTGCTACAGGATTTAATTTCGTACACACCACTACTCTGATAATTTGACCGATATTTTCCATCTTCTAGTAGCTAGTTCCCTGAGCAGATAACATCATAACCTTTGAATGAATCTCGTAGATGGCTCTAAAAGCCCCATTGAGGCAGGAAACAAGCTGTTGATAAACAACAGAAGAACTGCTTAACATTGCATGGCGCCAGTCAGAAGGATGGAATAAAGGAAGAGGGGACGCCAATCATTGTCGTCAAGACACAGAATCGTTAAACAGATACTATCCCTGCCTAAGCAAATATATATTATAATTCGATCATATGACAATAATAGACCTTGCCATTCACAACTTTCACAAGATGTCGCAAACTATTGACAATACAGTGGTCTTCTTAAACACCTTCGACACGCAATCATCCGATGCTATAAAATTCAGCCCAAGCGTTTAATCGCTAGATCGAAAATCACGCTTACCGTAAGGTCGACGCTAACAGCCCTTGGAGGCAGCAAACTGTTGATAAACAACGGAACATTTTTTACCCCCACCGACGACGATGGTGCCAGTCCGAAGGCTGGAGTAAAGAGGAGGGTTGCGTCTAATCGTCTCTGTTATGACACAACGTCGTCTAACTAATTGCATTAGAGAAAGACTCGGCCACATGCAAAACCCTTTTGGATGACCACCAGTAAAGTGGGAAGTCATTCCAGGTGGAAGGCCCACAACCGAAAGAACAATGGATGAAAATAAACCTAGTTAGAACGTAATATAATATAGAGGTCGACGTATTCGTATTATAGCCACATGATAGTATCTGTTTAACGACTCTGTGTCTTGACGACAATGATTGGCGTCCCCTTGGAATGGGCTCTCGCTTATGTTACGCTTACTGCCCCGGAATGATTTGCCTGCTTTCTACCAACTACTAAAGTCCTTTCTGTTTGGCCGTGGCTGGGCTGGGAGCGCCTCTGAGTAGGTTTCTTGAAGAGGCGCTATATAAATATCTGGAATGAATGAATGAATGAATGAACAAGATGTCGTTAAACAATAAACGTAAACTCAAATCGGTTGATGCAGTGAGCGTTCGTCTTGATGCAAATCGAAACAACATTCGGGATCTTGAACATAATCTTCAAACTTCTAAAGCGCCACTCGAAAGCCTAGCGCAGGGCACCAGCTTATTCACGAGCGCTAATATCAAAACGTCTTTCTTTTAAAGAAACCGTAACTCATGCCGCCCAAGATACGCTTATCTGTAATCCAGACAGTAGTTGGTTGGTTTTTCTGTTTAACGACTAGCTGTGTGGTAACAAAGACCATTAGCGTCGCCCTCCTCCTTCAGCCAGGCTTGGGACTGGCACTGACAAAGTACGATCAGTGACTGTCGTTGGAAGTTTGAAACCTGGTCAATAGAAAGTGGCGCTAAAAATAACACAACTATTGCCACGACTGCTACTATTACTATTGATACTACTACCAATGCTACTTCTGTCGACGTAATCGGCCCTTGCAGCTACAAGATGTCACTAAATAATGGATTAAGCAGAGCTCGTCTTAGACACCTTTAACTGGCTGTCTTCATATTCTATAAATTTAGCAAATCCGCTAATGCGCTTACTTTTCAGGTCAACAACTATTGCTTAACATAAAAGTCAACCTTAACGGCCCATGGATGCAGCAAACATGATGTTGATAAAAAAAACGGAAGAACTGCTTAACATTGTGTGGCGCCAGTTCGAAGGCTGGAATAAAGGAGGAGGGCGACATTCCGTAACCTAGATTATGAAGAGGGCGACACAGCGTCGTTAAACAGAAACTAGAAATATCTTCAGGATTCTACTACTACTACTACTACAACTGCTACTACTACTACTACTACTACTACTACTACTATTATTATTATTATTATTATTATTATTATTATTATTATTATTATTATTATAAAATCAAAGTTCTTAAAATCATGGTTCTTAAAATAAAGGTTATTATTATTATTATTATTATTATTATTATTATTATTATTATTATTATTATTATTATTATTATTATTATTATTATTATTATTATTATTATTATTATTATTATTATTATTATCATCATCATCATTATTATTTATTGTCTCTCTTATAACCACGCGTCGTGAAAAAGAAATTACACCAAGGATGGAAATGTATCCAATTAGAGCATAATTTAATGAGGATTCCACGCAATCGGCCTTGGCGCCCAATAGATGCTAATAATGAAAGAAAGTCTCAGCTACTGCCGTATACTCGGGTGGTGCCAGCCTGAAGCCTTGGTAGAGTGCAACGCTGATTATCTCTCTTATGACGCATCGTCGCTAAACAGGAACCAACAGCTATGGTTGGAAATATATGTCTAATTAGAAATAAGTCAAAGGTCGACGTAATTGGCAAGGTGTCGCTAAGCAATTAATGATGCACTGATCTTAAACACCTTTAACAATCTTCCTATCGACGCAATAAATTTATCAAGTGCATTTATTCAGCAGGTGGGTTCCACTTGATCTCCATTATAAGGGTCTGCGTCCACAGGAAGTAGTAAGTGCTCCTAGCTTGAGCACTTTCAAAATAATAATAATAATAATAATAATAATATCTTTTCTTCAATCAAGCGCCTGACAAACGCACTGCGCTGTACATTTACATGTTATGCAATTGAAACAAAAAATGAAACTGGACAGTTGGATTGAACGATATAGGCAAACAAGCTTAGATAGCTACTTACCCTATCAACAATAACTGTAAGCAGACTCACCGTTTACGCCCCTTCAAAGTTACCGGAGATTGATAATTAACAACGAAAACTGCGTACCATAATTATGCGGTGCCAGTCATTAACCTATATTTATAAAGAAGGCGACACAGGGTCGTTAAACAGAAACTACTAGATGTCTTTACTATTTTCGACTTCCATTTCCTTTTAAGCGACCATCGATCGAGTTCTCCTGCAGTAGAAGTTATTACATTAGAAGGTTACCGATGGAAAAGTGATGAAGGCGTCAAGTTTTCTATTACTTTTTAAAAGACTGTGTAGCCTATCGTACTTTTTCATACCGTTAATAAGCAGCGTCCAATCAACTCATCATTACTTCACACCAGTGGTAAACAAATAGCTATATCCCGATTAGGGGAAGGATTATTACTGTTATTAAACTAAAAACTTGTACGACGCCGGTGTCTAACGGACAAGACAACAACCGATGGCGCTCCAAAACCAAGCCTTAATCAAGTAATCATTAGCGGAGGGATCAGTACAGGAGTAGAGAAGCGCTGATCTTTTGTGATGTGACACAAAGTCGTTTAACTACGTATATATTTAACGAAACTCACGGTCACTGAAAAAAATACTCGGATGGTGCCAGTCCAAAGCCTGGATCAAGGAGGGTGACGATGATTAATTATCTATCTTGTGACACAACCTATTAATCAGGAACTGTGGCAACTAATGGAAATGCATCTGATTAGAATAATAAATAAAGTCGACGTAAATGGGCCACAAGATGTCGCTAGACAATGGATAATACAGCTCTCAACTTAACGGTTTTAACAAGTCGTCCTTTGACGCCATAAATTCAGCGATTGATTGAAATCGCGAGATCAACGAAGGCACCAATGATAAAGTCGACATTCCTCAACAATTAACGATATAGTGGTCGTCTTAAACACCTTTAACACGCACTGTAGAAAACTATAAATTTGGCAGATGCGTTATGTAGCCAGCAAATGATAGAAGTTTATGTTCATCGGCATAGATCGACGTAAGCGGTCATTGGCGGCCACAAGCTGTTTATAAACAATGGTCAACTGCCTAAGGATCATTCAATAAGCCTGAGTTTAGGAGGAGGGCGACGTCAATCGTGACACAGCGCTGTTAAACAGAAATCATGAAATGCCTCAATAATGCTCGACTTTCATTACCATAATGTAGGTGACATTAATTTGGCAACTGCTCGTAATCTGAAAATGAGATTGGATCCGCAGTTCCAACGCCAGCTTATGACAACATAGGCCGTAATTGAATTATGAATTGTAATTTGTCGTTATACAATGAACACTAATGACATTTTAAGGTTATGTTTGGACAGTCTAATGGTGTCTTTTGAACGCTCTGAATCAGAGATGGGTACGATTATCTAGAATTGCTAATCGATTAAATTAGCCACTGAAATTTGCTAATCGATTAGAATTAGAATTATAAAAGCTTCTAGCTAATCGATTAGAATTAGAATTATCAGCAGCTAATCGATTAGCAATTAGATTTAGATCTCGATAGTTTGATACAGTGTATATATTTCCTTCATGATAATTTGTCAAATTTTAGTCAAAGCACAAGAAGTTACTACAGCTAGTTGCTGTAGCCTATTAAAATACATAAAGCTGCAGCCTATTACAATGCCTAAATCTATAGCTTATTACAATACCTAATGTTGCACAACTGCTATATGTGAGAAGTCCACATACCAGCGGCAACACCACATCGGTCAATACATGTAAGCGGTCATTGGCGGCCACAAGCTGTTTATAAACAATCTTGAAACGGTCTATCATCATTCTATAAGCCTGAGTTTAGGACGTAGGGAGAACGTAAATACAAGTTCCATGCGCAGTTAAGCTGCAGAAACACAGTGAAGATGAAGAACTCAATACGTGCTCGATTTTCAGTGTTACATGCGCAGAATGGACATAGATGACCAGATAATTGAAGTTTGAAACAGCCTTCAGATAATAAGTAAGTGAAGTATATTCTTCAAACTCAATATTACTAAACTCATTCTTATGAACAAATTTTCAGACAGCTAATCGATCAGCTAATCGATTTTCGATTAGCAATTAGCTTTAATTGCTAATCAATTAGAATTAAATTAGCTTCAGATGACAGCTAATCGAAATTTGAATTAGCTGTTTGGACAGTCTTAAATGGTGTCTTTTGAATCTCTGCTATGAATTCATTTCACTGCACTGTATATGTTTAAATTGTCGTCAACGGCCTTTGATGTCATATGACGACGTTGAACCTTGTTCTAAATAAATATCGTCCGATTAACTCCGCCACAGTTCGCTTTCTGGCAGTGCCAGTCCCAAGCTTGGATAAAGGAGGAGGGTGACGCTAATCATCTTTGTTATCACACAATGACGTTAAACTCAAACTACTTCTACTATCGCCCGATCAATGAGAGTTTTCTTAAACAGTCTATGATCATAGTTAACGGCCCTTCGATCGCAGACATAAGGTGTTGATAATCAAAGAGAAAACCGCCTCCGATTTAGTGGTGCCAGTTCGATTCCTGGATTTAGGAGGAGGGCGACTGGAATCACCGTCGTTGTGAAACAGCGTCAATAAGCAGATACAACGATTTGCCTTTACGATTCTCGACTTTCATTTTCTTTCAATCGACCATCAAGCTACCTATACACAAAGACATAAGGGTTAAAAATTTTTATATTTTGGCATAAGAGTTAAGTTTTCATATTAACAAGCTCTGTCCATTCAGCTCAGCATGATTTCATACCAGTGATAAACAAATTATCGTGCCAGTTTTGGAATAAATTATTACTGCCATTAAACTATAAAGTTTTAATAAACAAGGCATCGCTATGCAATGATACAGTTGTCTTCTTGAACACCTTTAACACACATTCTTCCGATGCTATAAATTAAGTAAATGCATTTTATCGTCAGACTCACATTCTTGCTTTCTCCAAAAGCATAGAATCGACGTAAACGGCCCAAGGCGGTCAAAAAATGTTGATAAATAACGAATATATGATAAACATCGAGTGGTGCCAGTCCGAAGACAAGATTAAACAGGAGGGCGGCGGCAATCAGTGTCACTGTGAATCCAAGCTTTATCATAGAATTGTAGAAGTTGTATAGTTTACATAAATCCTCGCTTCAGGCATGGAGCTGGATTGATGAAAAGTTTTCTTAAAGATTACTTAAATCGAAGTTGGATTGATTACAGTAATCATGGTCATAAGTAGACTGACTTCTGACCAACGTATAGTACGGCACTAAAAAGATGGTATTAATTTACCAATTTATATTTTCACAAATCCAACTTCCATTTAAACAAACAATTTTTTCATCAATCCAGCTTCCAGTTCAAATGTGCTGATGCTTGAAGTGATGATTTGTTTACACTAAACAACATCTGCTGTATTATGATAAAGCTCGTAGTTATTGCGGTTCAATATTGTGACTGTGATTGGTGACGTTTTCTAGAAGCGTGATTGGTTGAGCTAAAAGTATCCTGTAAAACTCGTTGGCTGTTACGCGCAAGTTTATCAGACTGAAGCATAGGTTATTAAGGAGGGCGACGCTATTTATTTTTTAATTACGCCGCGTCGTTAACCCTTTGGAGGTGAGGTGAAGCATTGTAACGTTTGAGGTGAGGTGGGGTCTGACATACCCCAATACATATAATTACTTGCAAGTCGCAATATCAACTTCATAACATAAATTGTGAGCTAAACTATAGTTATGTAACCAATTATTGGCTAAACTGGTGATTTTCAGGAACAAATATCAGTTTTCAATCATAATTGATAGGCCTATGGCCAGCGTGGTGGCGCTCAAAATCAAAACGGCCCTTTGCAATGGCATCTTCATGGCCGTCGAAACATGTAACATTTGGAACACGTGACATAATACCCGTAATAATGGATTAATGGATCAATTTTGCATCGATGCAACACTATATGCAGTAATATCTAATAATCGCACAATTTTTTCGGCACTGTGCCGTTACTTTTTATTTCATTAAAATCAATATGTATACGAAAATTATAAGTTCACTTTAATATGCAAGAAATAAAAAAATGGCGTCCAAAAGTACCTGAAAGTGTCCTAAAGTGTCCGTATTTCACAATCACTACCTTGTTACCTTGTGCTGTCAGTTCGTTGAACCCTGGCGACCGTCATGATCAAGTTCCTCCATTTTACTTGATCCATACGGTTTTCTTGGCATATTAACAGGGGTGGTTTGCCATTGCCTTCCCCTGGTTTTGCCTGCCGTGCCCGTTCGTTCTCCTACCAAAATTTGGGAGGATACTAACAGTCTGCACCACATGAAGGTGGGCACGGAGGACTTTGATTCATCAGCCCAGGTCGGTTCCGAGTCTACGATCCAAGGATACGTCGACCGGATCTCCTCCCTGTGTTACTCTAGACAAGCTAGGCAAGCCTAAAGTGACTAATGAACCTTTGCAGACCTTGCACAATCACTAAGGTAGACAAAAATATTCCAAGCTGGTTCCACGTTTTCCGTAGAAAAAGCAGCGTAGAATAGCTATGGGGTTTGTCATACCCCACCTCACCTCCAAAGGGTTAAAACCGAGACCACCACTACGGACAAAAATATATCTAATAAGAGCACGAGGAAATGATTAACAAGAGGTCGTCGCAATGGTCTTTTGCTTCAACAAGATGTCGGTAAACCATCGATAATACATTGCTCGTCTTAAACACCTTTAACACGCATTACTCCGCTGGTCTTTTATAAATACAGAAATTGCATTTAATCACCAGATTAAGCATATAATCGCACTACAGAGTAAGGTCGCAGTTAACGACAGCTGTTGATAAACAAAGGACAAAATGTCTACGATCGAGTGGTGCCAGTCCAAAGGCTGGATTAAGTTGGAGAGCGCCGCTAATAATCTTTGTTATGGTACAGCATGGTTAAACAGAAACTACAAAATGCCTTTACTATTCTGGACTTTCATTTCCTTTGAAGTGACCATCAATTGAGGATTTGTGCATTATGGTACCTGGGCTATATAATTATGTGAGTCATTACATTAGAGGGCGACCGATGCAGAAGTGAATAAGGCATAAGTGTTTCTTTCATATTTTTAATAAACTGGACTAATTTGATTTAATTTTCAGTAGGTGGCGCTGCTGTAGCGCTGACTCATTTCATTTCAGCAGGTGGCGCGGCGTTGTTTTCAAACCGTCGCGTAGATTCAAATTTCCGCGATAGTCTATTGCCGTGCTATGATGCTATCCAACATACGGAACGCGAGCTTGTGACTGTCGGGTGATTTTTCAAATTCTTTTCAACCGTCTTAGTACGGGCAAACATCTAGTATGTAATTTCAAAATAAGAAAATTACTTAAGAGAGGTCGACGTGAAAGCCTTTGACAACCACGAGCGCCTCTGAATGGGAAATCTGGTAGGGGGCTATAACAGAGTGTTCAAGTACAATACAATACAATACAATACAAGACGTCGCTAAACAATGGATAACATAGTGATCGTCTTAGACACCTTAAACACGCAGTTCTCCGATGCTATATATTATGCAATTGCGTTCACTTGCTAGCAGTAACCTATAAAAAATCCGTTTCGTTGGTAGGGTCGACGTCAACGGTTCCTGGCGGCCACAAAATGGTCATAAACAACGAAAAACTGCCTACCTCGAGTGGTGCCAGTTCACAGCCTAGGATTATGGAGGAGGGCGACACCAATCATCCTCGTTATGACACAGAAAACGATCACATTAAGACAGTGAAGGAAGTAAGACAAGAGCATTCAGAGACACAAACAGATGAACAAAACCACACAGACGGTACATTGTATTCATGAGTCACATTGTAATTTGTACCCAAAAATATCCATCAGTCACAAACTCAAAGAACCTATTAGGATCAACGACAAAATACCGATCAGTCTCAACGAAATGTATCCATCAGTCTCTACCACTTAGGATGGAATGATGTCCAATTGAATACAAGGTGATGAGAGAGATCGACGTAATCGGTTTTGGCGGTCACAGGGTGTTGCAGGTAATTAAGTGCTCGTCTTATACACCTTTAACACGATTTCTTCTGATAATATAAAAGAGTGACTTCCTTTAATTTCTCGATAGAACCTGCATCTATATGATAGCGCTAGGTCAACGTACTCTGGCAGTGCCAGCAATACGCCTGCATAAAAGAGGAAGGCGACCCTAATATCTTTGCTGTGACACAGTGTCGTTAAACAGCAACTTACCAACCAATCGCCAAGAGTATAGTGAGTGGGTAAGGTCGACGATAATGGCTATCGGCGGCCACGAAATGTCGCTTAGCAATTAATGATACAGTGTTCGTCTTAGACACCTTTAACACGCGCCTTTGAAACGCCATAAACTCAGCAAATGCGTTAAATCACTGGAATAAGAAGGTGAAGGATCAGCTGAGTCTGAGTGTGAATTCTTGAAGAGGTGAGTTTTGAGTGTAGATCCCGAGGGGTGATGGACAGAGGAGACTGAGTCAGATCATGGCTGATCATTGGCAATTGGTGGAGGGACCGAAGAAAGCGGAATTCAGGATAGTTTGTGTCCACGACAGGACATTATATACGAGGCAAATGAGGAAAACATTTATAGTCAGAATGTTGTCCGCATACTAATTAGATCTGTCTCGCAATCTCACTGGTCTTAGATACATTGTAGATTTTGATGCTTGATGTTTTGATGTTTATGTTAATTTATATATTGCTCATGCTTGTTCACCAGAGTGCTGTTTGGCAGCTGGTTATATTAATTAATATACTTACTTACTTACTTACTTTTAATTACTAAATTGCGTCCTACAATCATACTTCCTTTCTGAATAAATTCAGCATTCACATAAATCCGTCGCCCCTTAAACCGATTTGGATTACTTCGACTTAGCTGTGTTTCGTAATGACGGTGATTGCCACCGCCCTCCTCCGTGATCCAGGCTTCGGGTCTTTTTTGTTTTTTTCAACATCTTTTGAATGCCAGAGGCCGTTAACGTCGAACCTAAGCTTTTGAAAGGATATCTGCTAAACCGGTTCAGCGTGTAAACGCAAATGTCAAATTTATAGCATCTGAAGAATGTGAGTTTAAGGTGTTCAAGACGTCAACTGTATCGTTGGCTGATGCCTTGTTTATAATACATCGGCCCATAAAAAGTTAACAGTTTACGCGCATTAATAATCCTTACCAAATCTTGGCACGATTATATGTTTACGACTGGCATGAAATCATGTTGAGCTTAATGGACAGAGCTTGTTAATACACAAAGTTACCCAGTCAAAACAAAGATATACTTAATATCATGAGCCTTGCTGTATACTTAACTTGATGATCGATTCAAAGGAAATGAAAGTCGAGCATCGTTGTTTCTGCTCTTTGACGCGGTTTAATAATGACGCTGATTCCAGTCGCCCTCCTCTTCCTTAATCCAGGATTCGGACTGGCACCACTGAATGGGAGGCAGTTTTCTCGTTGATTATCAACACCTTGTGGCTGCGAAGGGCCTTTAACGTCGATCCCAGACTGTTAGAGAAAGCTCTTACTTATCGGGATAAAACGTATTTGTTTTATTTATAACATTTGAAGAAAGCGTGTTGAAGGTGTCTAAGACGAGCGCTGTGTTATCTGTAATTGATTAGCGATGTCGTGTGGTGCGAAGGTCGATTACTTTGATCACTTATTATAACACCTCATAATAATTATTATAATCTAATTAGATGCATATCCGTCCTTTGACGGATAGTAATGTTGATGATAGAACAGTTCGTATCAAATCATTTAAGGTTAGACTGGATTGGATAATAAGCTACATATATATATAAATATATATAAATATAAATATTTATATAATGATCCAATCTAGGGATTTATATCGCGACTATTTGATAATTAATTCCTACCATAATCCATTCGATCCTCCGCCTTCCAAGCTTTCTCGTACTCAACGAAACCTGTCATAAGAGCTCCTCAGCATGCTCTCTTTTTTGCTTCTGGGGCAACCGGCAGGCCCGCCGAGAGGGAGGGGCAGAGGGGGCAAAAACCTAGGGGCCCGGCGACTTTTAAGGGACCGGACTGGGCCCAGCAATCAACTTATGAAAAATATTATAATCAGTTATACAAAGTTTATGATTTATGCCCTTTAAAATATAATAGTACGGACACTTAAGTACAATAGTTGCATATATAAATATTATTTTCTAGGGTTGCACCCGCACTATTATTTTTTCAGTTTTTTATGTGGAAGATTTCTCATAAAGTCTAAGGATAGTTAGGGGCCCGTGACTGCTCTGCCTAGGGCCCGGAATTTTTGTCGGCATCCCCGGCAACCGGTCTCGGATGTCTCCACTGAACATCTCAAGACAATCCTTCTGACACGTCGCAGCGCCCTCGAATAAGCTGGTGCCCTGCGCTTAGGTCTAGAGTAGCGTTTTAGAAATTTGGAGGAGTGTGGTCGAAAGCCAAGAATTAATTCTAATCTCTCGAAAAATTAGCGCCCAAAAGTTCTGTGAGCCAGTTTAAACGCATTGCTGAATTTATAGCATCGGAAGCCCGCTTGTTCATCCATTGTTTAACGACATCTTGTGGTCGCCAAGGCCGATTACGTCGACCTCTCATTAACTTTTGTTCTAATTAGATATATTTCCATCCTTAGTGGTGGTTTCTGTTTAGATCAGATCATGTCCTAAGCACAACATTTCAAATAGATTAGGTCATGGTTTGTATCAAAAGGCACAAGACCTCAATCGATGGTCGCTTCAAAGGAAATGGAAGTAGAGAATCGTCCAGACATTTTCGTAATTTCTGTTTAACGATGCTGTGTCATAATAAGGGTGATTGACGTCTCCCTCCTCCTTAATCCAGAATGTGGTCTGGCCCACTAGATGGGAGTCAGTTTTAGCTTTTTAGCAACAGCTTATGACCACCAAGACAGTGACGTTAACTTCGACCTTTTAAATGCGGGTAGTATCTAAAGATTGGAATTGGATCCACAGTTTAACGGCAGCTTATTTTTTGGCATATTACAGCTAAATATTAATCGCATTTCTTCTGTTTATTACATCCGATGGAAACGTTATAAAGGTGTCTAAGACGATAACTGTATTTTTAGTGTAAAGCGACACCTTGTGACCGCCAGTGGCCGTTGACGTCGACCTTGCTGTATTAGGTTCGCCTCACTATACTATAGGCGATTGATTGAATTTTAATAGATTGGAATTAATATAATCGTATAGGATTACATTGATTTAGACGGGATTGGATTGTATATATTATGTTATATTAGATTAGATTGTGATTTGCGTTACAGCCAGGACTTCGGAGTCTATCGTGAGCAGCTCAGTCGATAAATCGTTGCCTACGTCAACGCGGCACGTCACGTTGTCATGGATACGTGCCACCTGGTGACGATTTTCGTGTCGGTGTTGGTGCTCGTTGATGCGCTCGGCTCTGTCCTTTGGATCTACCTTCAAAGGTAGCAGAACACCTGATATTAGCTGAATGGTCAGGATGGTTGACGTCCAACGCAATGGTGTGAGGTTCGATTCCAGGACTCAAATAATCTGATCTAATTCAGGAACGTTTATGGCGACAATGTGATAATTGCTTCTAATCATAACCCATTTGATCCTACGCCATCCGAGCTTTCTTGTACTCAACGAAACCTGCCTTAGCAGTTCCTCTGTATACTCTCTTTGGTTTCTGTGGCAACCGGACTCCACTGGACATCCCTAGACAACCCCTCTGGCATGACGCAGCGGTCTTGAATAAGCTGGTGCCCAGCGCTCTGGATTAGCGTTTTAGAAATTCGGAAGAGTCCAGTCGAAAGTCGTGAAGGGAGTTCAAGATTAATCCTTATCTCTGGATATTTCAGTGCCCTAAATTCCTGATAATGTGTGAATTCGTAAAAGATTTCATGTAAATATCTTTGGTGATATCGTCGAATTTCTACGTATTTTCTAATCTGTAAATTTCGTCGCCTATTGCTTATTATGGCAGTAGTAATTCTCGTCTTATCGCTTGAAATATATGGACGAAATTGTACTATTTTTATTTTAAGAAAACCTTTGGCAATATCTTCAAATTTTCTATTCTAAAACTTTCAACCAATTTCTTCCATCATCAGTGGTATTCGTTTACTTTTTCAGATTTGGTCTTGTGAGGATAAAGTGTCTGTTGGAAATTCCTCCGCCTCCAACGTCGAGCGCCAGTGTAGCGAGAGACAGCTAGTTCGTTCAAGAAAAAGTTCATACAGTATCTCGTTTGGAAAAAAATGGACACCATATCTAATAACTGTCTCTGCGAGCGGATGAGGGTACAGCACCGATGACGTCACTTTTGTATCATGACGTTCCTATTGGTCGATTCGAATATAGTTCCAGGTGATCTTGATTGTCATTGGTTGCCGGTGACGACTCCGCCCAGTTCACTTTTCATTGCAAACTGACATTTCCATGACGACGGTGGTGGATATGGCAGCGAAATGTTCGGTTGTACTATAGAAGTAGCTGCGGTTCTTTTGACAACATCTACGTCACCAAAATTCAAAATACACTAAACAAAAGCGTTTTCCACTTTGGCACAAACAATGTAAATGGTTATTAACGACATAATGCAGTGCTCAGATAAAAAATGCAATCTTATCCTATCTAAAAACTTCAATAGCGCCAAGATCTTAATGCTTCAAGGCATTCGATACGGTCCGTCATGAATCACTTGCCACAAAGTTCGCGGGAATGGAAATACCAGACGCTGTCTACTACAGTAACTGGTTGATAAGCTATTTTTAGAGGCAGAGGGCATGTCACTAGCTACGGTGGAGATGTCTCGGAAGTTGCCTGTATCACAGCTAGCATCGTACAGGGGTCAGTACTTGGACCGGTATCCTACGTCGTGGGTGCGTCCGACCTCCACCCTCCACATTCTTGTAAAATTTGCCGATGACACGTATCTGCTGGTTGGATCGAGCCACCTTGGTACCGTGAGAGGGGAATTCGAGAGTATATCTGACTGGGTTAAAAAGAACAATTTGCGACTGAATACATCTAAGACCCGAGAAATGATCATCTTCGGAAAGAGAAAACCTCGTACAGTCATCCCACCCATTGTACCTGAGGCGGCCCGAGTAGAAACGATGTGTGTCTTGGGGTGACCATAAGATCGGATCTGCGGATGACCACCCACATAGACAACGTCCTGACATCATGCTCATCCTCCATGTACGCCCTGCGCGTGCTCAGATCCCACGGTCTTCCACCAAGCGCATTAGGCCTACATGACGTGACAAGAATGAGTACCATCGCGCATCTAATGTATGCCTCCCCGGCCTGGTGGGGCTACACTAGTGCAGGGGAGCGGAACCGGATCGAGCAGCTGATGAAGACCCTGAGACGCGGACTATATCTACCACCTCAATCACCTAGCGCAACGGAGATGGCGGAGGAAGTTGATCGGGGGGGGAGGGGCCCGATAGCGCATTGGATAACATCTGGCACAGAGAGCGAGAGGTACCGAGTTCGAGCCCCCGTTGGGCGGATATGCTTTGTAGGCTGCTATTAGCGCCGTGTATTGCAGGCTGTCTGTTCTGTTAGTAGTTAAGATTTAAATTGCATAACATGTAAATGTACAGCGCAGTGCGTTTGTCAGGCGCTTATTAAAGAAAAGATATTTATTATTATTATTACTATGAACGCTTGTTTAGATCTTTTCGTAACGATGAACACCATGTATTCCATCGGCTCTTCCCCCGCCTCGCCCCTCTTGTGGACATGTGCTCCGCCCTCGGGCCCATGGCTTCTCTCTTCCGGACAAAGATAATCGTAACTTCATTCCTAGAGTACTAAATAAAGACATATTCTGAATAAATCACTAAAAATTAAATTAACGATATCCAGACAGGGCAAGGTGACATACAAATGAACACATATATAAAATTAATATACGACTAACTAATGTAACAAGCTGCGTTCTGTCAGCCTGGTGTTCGTAATAAAGGAAAATTGATTGATTGATTGATTGTTTGATTGAATGAATGATTGATTGATTGATTGATTGATTGATTGAACAGTCAATGCAAGTTCATTGTGCAAACCAAATCATAGTCATAAACTCCACACTTTGTAAAGCACCACTCGAAGCCAAGCTCAGGGTACCAGCTATTCACAAGCTCTGAGCTGAGTCAGAGGGCGGTCAGTGAAGTCTGAGTGCGGTTGCTAAAGGGTCAGTGGGTGTCTTAGGCCGAGAGTTGGAAGGTGGAGGATGAGGAGAGTCGGGTATGAAATCTCTGAGAGGTGAGACTTCAGTTTTGTGTGGAAACCCCCGAGCGGTTATAGAGTTGTGTCGGGTGAGTCTGGTCGAAAGCCGGAGGAGGAAATGAGTCAAGGAAAAGATGAGTTTCGAGTTGAGGTCTACAGGCCAGAAGACATTATACAGAGCGAATCTTGACGGAGTCTTGGACCAGGAACAGAAAAAGAGAACCAGAGTCCTATGGTGGTCGCGTTTGCCCGATCAGAAACTAAGTCACTCCTTACCCTATGAACTACCACAGATAACGCGTTATCTGTGGTAGTTCATAGGGTAAGGAGTGACTTAGTGACTTCGGCCTGTTCTTCGTACCATCATGAACTGACACTTTCTATAGCCTAGATAACCTCTGTTAACCATCTAGCAACTGACTGCGTATATAGGTGGCCCTAACCAGCGGCACCCTGGTCCCTTCTGGGTTCCCTTTTGTGACCAACTGATCTTTGTTCTTTGTACAGCGAAATGTTACTTTATCAATGTTTGGTGCAATAAATTGATGGTTATGGTTATAGCCATTTGAAAACTCGCCTCTGTCCGGGCTGGAGTTGGGGGCGACTCTGGTGAGTTACCTTTTGAAGGGGCGCTATATAAATTCCTGAATGAATTAAAGTTATTATTATTAGGTATTTGTTAAGCGCCACTGTCTTCTGACCAAGCATCAATCAATGGCGCTCAGCAATTGTAAGTGGCTGCATGGACTGGGTGCGCTCCTGTGTAAGTTCTCGAAGTGGCGCTATATAAATGCTCAGAATGAATGAATGAGTCATAGTTTCTGTCTGACGATGCTGTATCATACGGTATAAAATTGGCGTCCCTCATCAGTTTCCAGGCTTGAGACTGGCACCACCCTAGTATACGGCCGCGTCCTAGTCTTTCTCTCATGTAAGTAGTTAAACGACGCTGTGTAATAACAAAGATGATAAACGCCACCCTCCTCCTTACTGAAGACTTTGGACTGGCACCATTAGGGGGGGTGGTAAAAAGGTTTTCCGTTTTTATCAACAGCTTGTTGCCTGAAAGGGCTGTTAGCGTCGACCTTACTGTATACGGTGATGTCCGTAGGACCAAAGTAGCGATTGTGTGTGTCCACAGTTTAACGGCAGCTTATGACAACATAGGCCGTTGCCGCCGACAAAGATTTGTTTTGGCATATTACAGCTCTAATTTTTTAAATGCTTGTGCTTTATTTATAGCATCGGATGAATGTCTAATGAAGGTGTTTAAGACGAGCACTGTTTTATCATTATTTAGCGACGTCCTGTGGCTGGCAGTGTCTATTATTACCATATCCTCGAATGGTAATAATATATATTTGCTTAGGGCGCCATCGGTTGATGTCTTACGCATTAGATACCAGCGCAATAGAAGTTTTTAATTACATGACAGTAAAAATCCCTCCCCAAATGGGGATATGGCTATCTGTTTACCACTGGTGTGAAGTAATGCTGAATTGAATGGACGCTGTTTATTAACGGTATGAAAAAGTACGATACACAGTCTTTTAAAAAGTAACAGAAAACTTAACGCCTTCATCACTTATCCATCGGTAACCTTCCAATGTAATAACATCTATTGCAGGAGAACTCAATCGAGTGGTCGCTTCAAAGGAAATGGAAGTCGTAAATAGTAAAGACATCTAGTAGTTTCTGTTTAACGACCCTGTGTCGCCTTCTTTATAAAATAGGTTAATGACTGGGCGCATAATTATGGTAAGCAGTTTTCGTTGTTTATCAATCTCCGGTAACTTCGAAGCGGCGTAAACGGTGAGTCTGCTTTACCCGAGTGAATAGTTACATTTACAGTTGATAGGATAGGTAGCTATATATGTATAAGCTCTTTTGCCAATATCGTACCATCCAACTGTACAGTTTCATTTTAAAAGTGCTCAAGCTAGGAGCAGTTACTACTTCCTGTGGACACAGACCCTCATGGAGATCAAGTGGACCCACCTGCTGAATAAATGCACTTGCCAAATTTATTGCGTCGATAGGATGCTTGTTAAAGGTGTTGAAGATTAGCACAGTATCATTAATTGCTTAGAGACACCTTGCCAATTACGTCGAACTTTAACTTATTTTCTAATTAGACATATTTCTATCGGTAGCTGTAGTTCCTGTTTAACGACGATGCGTCATAAGAGAGATAAGCAACGTTGCACTCTTTATTCAGGCTTCAGGCTGGCACCACCTGAATATACGGCAGTAGCTGAGACTTTCTTTCATTATTAACATCTTTTGGCCGCCAAGGCCGACTGCGTCGAATCCTCATTAAATTATGTTCTAATTGGATATATTTCCATCCTAGTTGTAATTTCTTTTTCACGACGCTTGGTTATAAGAATAGACAAATAAATAAAATAAATAATAATAATAATAATAATAATAATAATAATAATAATAATAATAATAATAATAATAATAATAATAATAATAATAATAATAATAATAATAATAATAATAATATAATAATATATAATAATAATAATAATAAATAATAATAATAATAATAATAATAATAATAATAATAATAATAATAATAATAATAATAATAATAATAATAATAATAATAATAATAATAATAATAATAATAATAATAATAATAGCAGTAGCAGCAACAGCAGCAGCAGTTGTAGTAGTAGTAGAATCCTGAAGATATTTCCTAGTTTCTGTTTAACGACGCTGTGTCGCCCTCTTCATAATCTAGGTTACGGAATGTCGCCCTCCTCCTTTATTCCAGCCTTCGAACTGGCGCCACACAATGTTTAGCAGTTCTTCCGGTTTTTTATCAACAGCTTGTTTGCTGCATCCATGGGCCGTTAAGGTTGACTATAATATTATTTTATGTTAAGCAGTAGTTGTTCACCTGGAAAGTAAGCGCATTAGCGGATTTGGTAAATTTATAGAATATGAAGACAACCAGTTAAAGGTGTCTAAGACGAGCTCTTTTTAATCAATTATTTAGTGACATCTTGTAGCTGCAAGGGCCGATTACGTCGACAGAAGTAGCAGTGGTAGTAGTATCAATAGTAATAGTAGCAGTCGTGGCAGTAGTTGTGTTTTTTAGCGCCACTATCTATTGACCAGGTTTCAAATTTCCAACAACGGTCACTGATCGTACTTTGTCAGTGCCAGTCCCAAGCCTGTATGAAGGAGGAGGGCGACGCTAATGGTCTTTGTTACCACACAGCTAGTCATTAAACAGAAAAACCAACTAACCATTGTCTGGATTACAGATAACGATACCGGCGTATCTTGGGCTGCATGAGTTACGGTTTCTTTCAAAGAAAGACGTTTTAACATTAGCGCTCGTGAATAAGCTGGTGCCCTGCGCTAGGCTTTCGAGTGGCGCTTTAGAAGTTTGAAGATTACGTTTAAGATTCCGAACGTTGTTTCGATTTGCATCAAGACGAGCGATCACCGCATCAACCGATTCGAGTTTCCGTTTATTGTTTAGCGACATCTTGTGGCTATAATACGAATACGTCGACCTCGATATTATATTATGTTCTAACTAGGTTTATTTTCATCCATTGTTCTTTCGGTTGTGGGCCTTCCACCTGGAATGACTTCCCACTTGAGCTCCTCTCTTTACTGGTGGTCCATCCGACAGGGTTTAGCATGTATTTCTCTCATGCAATTAGTTAAACGACGCTGTGTCATAACAGAGACGATTAAACGTCACCCTCCTCCTTACTCCAGCCTTCGGACTGGCACCATCGTCGTTGGTGAGGGGTTAAAAATGTTCCGTTGTTTATCAGCAGTTTGCTGCCTCCTGCGTCGACTTTACGGTGGACCTGATTTACGATCTAGCGATTTAACGCTTGTGCTGAATTTATAGCATCGGATGATTGCGTGTTGAAGGTGTTTAAGAAGAGCACTGTATTATCAATAGTTTGCGACATCTTGTGAAAGTTGTGACTGGCAGGGTCTATTATTATCATATGATCGAATTATATATATATTTGCTAAGACAGGGATAGTATCTGTTTAACGACTCTGTGTCTTGACGACAATGATTGGCGTCGCCCTCCTTTATTCCAGCCTTCGGACTGGCGCCATGCAATGTTAAGCAGTTCTTCCGTTGTTTATCAACAGCTTGTTTCCTGCCTCCAGGGGTCCTTAAGGTCGACTATAATATTTTTATGTCAAACAATCAGTTTTCATCTAGCCAGTTGATGGATCCACAGTCTAACGGCAGCTTATAACAACATAGCCCGTTTCCGCCGACAAAGGTTATTTTTGGCATAATTTGGCATAATTGTTACAGCATGGAATATAATCTGGCCAGTAAGTGGATTTGCTGAATTTATAGATTTGAAAGACAGCCAGTTAAAGGTTTCTAAGACGAACTCCGTCTTATCTTTTGTTTAGTAACACCTTGTGGCTGCAATGGAAAATTACGTCGATCCCTCACTACCTGATATTTTATTTTTTAGATATATTTCGATCTAGAGAGGCAGTTTCTGTTTAACAACAGTGAGGAATTATGAGTTAAGGACTTGCTCAATATTGCTACACAGTAGCTGTCTAGTGGGTGAAGGTTCGAACCCATGCCCTCCGCTTTACCAAGGCGAGTGCTCTAACCAATGGCCACCATGTCCAACAGAAGTAGCACTGTATGTATGTATGTATGTATGTATGTATGTATGTATGTATGTATGTATGTATGTATGTATGTATGAGCGCCCTTCAAGATTTCTACTCAGAGGCGCTCCCGACTACAGCGCGGACACTGAATCGGAGTTTCACGCTGAAGCGCATGAGCAATTGCGAGTGAAGGATTTGCCAGGGTCCCTACGCGGCGGATTGAGGTGGATTCGAACCCGCAACCCTCCGGCTGCAAGGCACCGAAAGTATACCCCTACACCACCGCGACTGCAGTGGCAGTGGCAGTAGAAGCAATATTTGTGCTGTTTTTAGCGTCACTATCTATTGACGAGGCTTCAAACTTCCAACGATTAAGATTCCGACCATTCTTTGCGTTCAACCGAAATGAACAAAAAACTGTATGCATTATTCACTTCTGCATCGTTAGCCTTCTAATGTAGTGACTTCTATTGCGCCGGTTTCATAATTCGCAAGGCATTAGAAAATGGTCTCTTCTCTAACGAATCTATATCATCTTATTTAAGATACATTTACATGTATAGGAGATTCATTTGAGAGTTCTGATGTTATCTGTTCAGGGAACTAGCTACTAGTAGAAGAAAACTACTCAGTCAAAATATTAAAGTATGTTTAATATATGGAACTAAATAAAGTAACACGTACATGAAGATGTAATGATAAAATATAGCAGCGAAACCCATTTTCAACATACTGAGAAAGAAGAAAAACTCTAATAATCGTAATCGTAATCGTAATCTCCAAACTTCTAAAGCGCCACTCGAAAGCCAAGCGCAGGGCACCAGCTTATTCACGAGCGCTGCGTCTAATCAGAGGGGTTGTCCAAAAGAGTAGTCCGAGGGAGTTCTGAGTCCGGTTTCCAGGGATCAGAGAGGGCACAGCAGATGTTAAGGCGGGTGTCTTTTAGGTCGAGGATTGGAAGGTACAGGATCAGATGAGTCAGGGTAAGAGTTCTTGAAAAGCAGAGACTTTAGTTTCAGTGGAAAGCCTTGGGGGTGATGGATAGAGGAGCCTGAGGCAGATGATGGTGGATGATTGGCGATGATGGTGGAGGAACCGAAAAAGTTATATACCGAATCCCCAAAATAATATTCATCAACCAAGCAGCTATTCGAGTACATGTAATTCCAGGGTTCCCATCTCGAAAGCGCAAGGTTTTTTTTCTTATTTTATAAAGATTTCGGCGCTTGGGTATGGTAACGTGGTACATCCAGGTCTCCAAACTCTGTTGCACAGTAATCAGGCAGAAACGACCAAAACACGCCCTATCCCGGTACCATGGGCCAGGAACCTGTCGGGAAGATAGATTCCTTGGACAGAAACGAAAATAACTTAATGCATATGCACCGCTCCTACCAAGAAAGAATAGGGCCTAGCACCCACAATACCTACCAAGCCATTTAGGTATCGCTAAAGGTGTCTCCTCTAAAGCGCCATGATGATTCAATGGAAATGAAAGTCGAGCATTGTAAAGACATCTCGTAGTTTCTGTTTAACGACGCTGTGTCATTATAGGGGTTATTGGCGTCCCCTTCCTCCTATGCTGAGGACTGGCACCACTTGATAGTTGTCCGTTTTTGCATTGTTTATCAACAGCTTGTGGCCGCCTATGACCGCCTACGTCGACCTGTCCCGATGAGGAAAACGTTCATTGGTTCACTGCCAACGGAACGCATTTGCCGAATTTATAGTTTTGTAGAATGCGTTTTAGAGGTGTTTAAGACGACGACTATATCGTTAATTGTAAACGATTTATTTTACCGATCTGGCAATTTAACTCAGATGCTGAATTTATAGTCAATTACTGATCCGAAGACACCTTATTAAAGGTGTCAAAGTTAAGCGCTGTATTATCCATTGTTCAGCGACATCTTGTGGCTAAATTACGCCGACTTTACTAATATTCTCATTATACATATTTCCATTCGTAACTATAGAGACAGTGTGGTTCGACGACACTGTGTGTCACAAGAGAGATAATTAATCATTGTGGCCCTCCTTTATTCAGGCTTGGGACTGGCACCACTCGAGTATAGTTTCTTTAATATATTATTATACTAGAATTTTTTTACCCGGCTTTGCCCGGGTTCTCCCCATGCGTAATTTTTAAAGGCTGCAACTAAAGTCTACTTACTTACTTACTTACTATATATGCTGAAGGCTTCAAATATTTGAAATGTCCACATATCTGAATGGCAACGATATTTAGAGGTGAAATAAGCATTTCCGTAGGCTATGTCGGAATTTAAAGTAAATAATGAGTTGAAAATTATAGTACCGCACAGGTTATCTCTACCTTATATGGGCCTATTATTTGTTCCCCGGGCTAAATAATATAATAGTAGGCGAAGCTCGATCGTGTTCCATTACAGCGCTCGTAATTTTTCGGAACGGAGCCCGTGTTTTATTTCGATTGCGCCTAATTAATCCTCGCGTGACGTAAGACAACTTACGTCACACCGCTCAAGCGAGGTTAAAATATGCACATTAATGGACTCCGTTATTGGTATTAAGGTAGGCTCATAATTTTGAAGTTTAAAATGTCTATATGTCAGCATTTAAATAAAATTGCGAGCTGAAAATAGTCGCGTTGATCTAGACGTGGCGTAATAAAGTTTCGTGCGATTTTTCAAATCGCTAAAGCGTTCCGTTTCGGAGCCTTTAGAAACAGACAAACAAACATTCGGAAGGACAACGTAAACAAACTAAGACTTATTATATAAGATACGTTGTTAAACCCAGTACTGTGTCTTATCGGCTGACCCTTACGCTATAGGCCTAGGCTTTATTACGGTTTGGTTTTGGTGCGCCATCGGTTGATATTCTTGTGCATTAGACACCGGCGCCATAGAAGTTATCAATTTAATAACAGTAGTAATCCATTCTTCCAAATCGGGATATAGCTATTTGTTTACCACTGGTGTGAAGGTAATGCTGAATTGAATGGACGCTGTTTGTTAACGGTATGAAAATGTACGATGCTCAGTCAAAAATGAGCAAAAAAAACTGCACGCCTAATGCACTTCTGCACTGATACCCTTCTAATGACTCATATATATATATATATATATATATATATATATATATATATATATATATATATATATATATATATATATATAGCTCCGATATCATACTGCACAAAAAACTCGATCGACGGTCGCTTCAAAGGAAATGGAAGTTGAGAGTAGTAAGACATTTCGGTAGTTTCTAAACTGACGCAATGTCGTCCTCTTTAACTCCCTCGAACTACAAAGGGGTGTGGTTGCCACCCCCCTAGGTTTCATTCTTTTTCCGTATGGAATAAAAAATTTGACCTTTTAGGTAGCTGTAGGGGTTCATTTACACGTTTTGAGGTAAATGTGAGATGATATCTCACACCGTTCAAAAGTTATAGCCAATATACCCGAGGCACCAGAGGGGTGGATACCACCCCCTAGATTTTTGACTATATCTTATCCGTCATTTAATATTAAGAGACATAAATTTTACCATTCTATAGAGGGAATGTGGGGCTACATTTCTATGGTCACTGAGTTGACCTTAGACAACCGAAAGTGCTCAAAATAAATAATAATACGCGTAATATGTGTGAAAAATGGCTGAATGGAAGGACTCCCCCCTTAGTTTTTTGTCTGTAGCATATTCATTTGTCTTCCTGGAAGCGAAACAAAGATACCATTCTTTAGAGGGAATGTAGGGCTTCATTTGCATACCTACATCTTTGTTTTTGAATACCGGAAGTGATCAAAATAAATAATAATACGCGTAATCTGTGTGAAAATGGCTGAATACAGCATTACAACGTAAACCGATATATATGTGTAGATATATATGTATGGATGTACATTTATACTATATAAACATGTGTAGGGGTGATTTTGTGTATCTTTTTATACATAGATTAGTTTCAAAACACACATAATCTTATATTTGTTTATCCAAAAAGTACAAAATGTACGCAATAATATAAAATATTGCTAATTAATGGGTTCCATTGTTAAAAGTGATGTAATTTCGAGGTGCATTCACATAATGTACAACTAAATATACCACTCTGTGCAGAAATGAATGCTGAATCCAATGCTATATTACAAGTTATGATATGTGAAACCAAACACGAAATCCAGGGGGTGGTAACCACCCCCCTTGGTAGTCCGTGTTACAAAAAGCTTGGTAGCCCTAGGGTTAATAATCTAGATTACAGAATGCCACCACTCGATGGTAGGCAGTTTTTCGTTGTTTATCAACATTTAATGGCTTCCAATGGCCGTTTACGGGGACTCTTCTTTACTGGGACGAGATACCATCCTGGCGATTGGATTGGATTGGATCCTCAGTTTAACGGCAGCTTATGACAACATTGGCCGCTGCCGCCGACAAAAGATTAGTTTTGGCATATTACAGCTTAAATGCATTTGCTGCATTTATCGCGTCGAAGGATAGCTTGTTAAAGGTGTTTAAGGTTAGCACTGTATCATTAATTGTTTTGCTGCCAAACCAATTACGTTGAATTTAACCTATCTACTAATTAGACATATTTCTGTCCGTAGCTGCTGTTCCTGTTTAACCTTCGCAGGACGAAGACATTTTACGATACACGAAGAGGGGTAATTTTTTACCCCAAAGCATATTTTAATATCTCAGCTCATGGGTAAGGTACAATAAAAAATGAAGTATTAATTCTAATAGTTCCAAGGTTAAGGAATCGATCCATCGTAGTGAGAATAGTCTGTCGATACCACTTTCCAAGATGGCGGCCAAGATGGCCGCCAAAACACAGAAATATGCATATCTAAGATCACAGGTAAGCTACAATGACAAATGAACTCTCCACTTTCATAGTTCCGAGGTGAAAGAATCCATTTATCGTGGTGAGATTAGTCTGTCGATACAAATTTCCAAGATGGCGGCCAAGATGGCCGCCAAAACACAGAAATATGCATATTTCAGCTCATAGGTAAGTTATAATGACAAATGAACTCTCCACTTTCGTAGTTCCGAGGTCAGGAAATTCATTTATCGTAGTGAGAATAGTCTGTTCATACTAATTTCAAGATGGCGGCCAAGATGGCCGCCAAAACACATAATACATAATGCCAATACTAATTTCCCTCTTAAGGGATGGCTGCCATCTTGGAAAGTAGCATTGACAGACTATTCTCACTACGATAAATGGATTCCTTTGACCTCGAAACTATGAAAGTGGAGGGTTCATTTGTCATTGTAGCCTACCTATGAGCTGAAATATGCATATCTTTGTGTTTTGGCGGCCATCTTGGCCGCCATCTTGGAAATTGGTATCGACAGACTATTCTCGCTACGATAAATGCATTCCCTGACCTCGGAACTATGAAAGTGGTGAGTTCATTTGTCACTGTAACTTACCTATGAGCTGAAATATGCATATTTATGTGTTTGGCGCCATCTTGGCCGCCATCTTGGAAATTAGTGTGACATACTATTTTCACTACGATACAATGGATTCCTTGACCTCGAAACTATGAAAGTGGAGGGTTTATTTGTCATTGTATCCTACCTATGAGCTGAAATATGCATATCTTCTGTGTTTTGGCGGCCATCTTGGCCGCCATCTTAAAAATTGGTATCGACAGACTATTCTCGCTACGATAAATGCATTCCCTGACCTCGTAACTATGAAATTGGAGAGTTCATTTGTCATTGTAGCCTACCTATGAGCTGAAATATGCATATTTCTGTGTTTGGCGGCCATCTTGGCCGCCATCTTGGAAAGTGCACTCCCAAAATTATTGCAACTATTGATATCGAATTCCACGGTAGATTCTGTACTTTATTTTTGATTACAAGTTACTTATGAAAAATATCTTTGAAAATGCATATTCACCATGAACGAATAAATAACGACGTCGAGGACGAAGAGGGGTAAATTTTTACCCCAGGACACTTTGGACTGAAAAATCTTCTTCCCACAACATGACATTTTCCTGGCTTTCGTGTCAGAATATGTCAGGGGTATTAACTTGTAAACACATGAAACGTCAAATTATAACTGCCTACCGTTGCGCCGCAATCAGCATTCAAACACCCCTGGGGTAATTATTTACACCTCTTCGTCCTGCGAAGGTTAAACAGTTCACAAGAACACAAATGACAGAAGACATAAATCTTAACTACTATCAGAACAGACAGTCTGCAATATTTATCTTTGTAGCAACTCTTCGTCATTATTTATCGACGTTGTCTCACAGAGTACAGGATCAGCGCCACTCTCCTCTTTTCAAAGGTTTCCGACTGGCACCGCAAGATGGTTTTCCGTTGTTTATTAACAACTTTTGGCCACAAAGGCCCATTGACGTAAAATTTACGCTACGAGCTGCGAATTCGGTCTAACATTCGACCGATGCTTTTTACTGTTTAACGACCACTGTGTGGTAACATAGACCATTAGCATCGGCATCGCCCTCCTTCATCCAGGCTTTGGACTGGCACTGGCAGAGTACAATCAGTGGCGGAGTTCATTCTAGCGATTGAATTGGATCCACAGGTTAACTTAAGCTTATGACAACATAGGCCGTTTCCGCCGACAAAGAGTATTTTTGCCATATTACAGCTCTCGCATTTGCCATATTTATGCAATGGAAGACAGCTTTTGAAATGTATTTAAGACGACCGCTGTTTATCCGTTGTTCATCACCATCTTTTTTCCGTAAAGGCCTATTATGTCGATCTCTGCTTACGTTATGGTCTAATTAGATATTTTAGATATAGATCCATCCTTAATATTGTATTGTATTGTATTTGAACACTTGTTATAGCGCCCATACCAGATTGCCTATTCAGAGGCGCTCCCGACCACTGCGCGGAGTTTCACGCCGAAGCGCATGAGCAATTGCGAGTGAAGGACTCTGCCCAGGGTTCCTACGCGACGACTTTGAGGTGGATTCGAACCCGCAACCCTCCAGCTGCAAGGCACCTAACATACCCCTAAGCCACCGCGCCCCAGTTCTATTGTGTTGTGTTGTGTTGTATTGTATTGTATTGTACTCCACGTTTATATATTGCGACCGAGCCACCCGCAGTAAAGATCCGAGAAATTAATCTCTGATAAAACCGACCGACCCGGAATCGAACCCGGCCCGCCGGCGTGGTGAGCGGGCTACCAACCCACTCGGCCACTCAGGATCTCCGAGTGGTAGTATCTTTGTAGCAATTCTGGTCTTTAGGGAGAAAATCAGCGTCGCCTCCTCCTTTATTTAGGCTTCAGACTCTACACTACCGAGTATAGAGCGGTGACGGATTTATGTGAATTTCTTATTTGATTGCACCTGCAAAATCAGAAGTTTGATAGTAGGGCGTAATGCAATTATTGTGAGTTAATTAATTGCTCAGGGTATCTAGCGGCGCTATAAAGGTTCGTAAAAATTAATAACAATAATTATGATCGTGGTGTTGGTGGTTGTGGTGACGATGATGATGATGATGATGATGATGATGATGATGATGATGATGATGATGATGATGATGATGATGATGATGATGATGATGATGATGATGATGATGATGATGATGATGATGATGATGATGATGATGATGATGATGATGATGATGATGATGATGATGATGATGATGATGATGATGATGATGATGATGATGATGATGATGATGATGATGATGATGATGATGATGATGATGATATCATCATTACTGTACAGTAGCCTACTACAATAGACTTTTGGGCATATTATGCATTTCTTTGAGTTAAAGCTTAATAGAATGCGTGTTAAAGGTGTCTAAGACGACCACTGACACAGTGGTCGTCTTAAACACCTTTAACACGCATTCTACTAAACTTAATTGTTAACTTAATTGTTGCGGAATGTCGAGTTTATGAATGTTGTGTCCAACATCTGACGATTTTACCAAGTTGCCTTATTTATAGCTTCGGAAGATCACTTGTTAAAGGTGTCTAAGTGGAGACTTGTATTATCCAGTGTTTAGCAACATTTTGTGGTTGCCAAAGACCATTACGTTGATTTTACTATATTCTAATTAGGTAGATTTCCATTCGCAGCTACAGTTCCTGTTTAACGATGCTGTGTCTCTCAAGAGAGATTATTAATCAGCTTCGTCCTGCTTTATCCAGGTTTAGTACTGGCATCAACCGAATATACCGCAGTGGCCGTGATTTTCTTTAATATAAAATTATATACGTAGTTGAATCCATTACTGTGTCTTATTGGACTGATCCTTCCGCTATTTTTGGTGCGCCATCGGTTGATGTCTTACGCATTAGACACCGGCGCCATAGAAGTTTTTTATTTTATTTAATAGCAGTAATAATCCCCCCCCGTTATTTGTTTACTACTGGTGAGAAGTATTGAATGGACGCTCTTTGTTAACGGTCTGAAAATGTACCGTACTCAGTCGAAAAACGTGAACAGAAAAACTTAACGCCTAATGTACTTCTGCATTGATAGCCTTCTCAATCAATCAATATACTTTATTGATCAATATAATACAAGCATATAGTTTCCACAGTCGTCTACAATTGTAACAATGGGTAGACGCAAAGGGACATAAAGTTCCGCTAACAGGGTCACCCTAGTTACATCAATCATTAATCAATTCGAACATTTGGTTAGTCCTCGAATGATACAGTATGTCTTCAGTCAATCCATAGCTATGGTGCCCATAGTTGATCCTATAATGTAGTGACTGCTATTGTCCCAGTATCATAATGCACTGGATCTCAATTGATGGTCGCTTCAAAGGAAATGGCAGGAGAGAGTATTAAAGACTCTGCGTAGTTTTTGTTTAACGACGCTTTGTCGCCCTCTTCATACTCTTTGTTACGGAATGCCACCACTCGATGGTAGGCAGTTTTTCGTTGTTTATTAACATTGACTCTTCTTTAAAGAGAAGACGCAGACCATCATGGCGATTTAGTAGTAGTTTCAGTTTAACGACACTGTGTGATAACAAAGATCATTACCGTCGCCCTCCTCCTTCATCCAGGCTTGGGGCTGGCACTGACAGAGTACGAACAGTGGCGGAGTTAGTGGCCGAGTTTTATGCAGTTGCTGAATTTATTGCTTAGAAAGATAGCCTGTTAAAGGTGTTTAATACGAGCACTGTATCACTTGTTGTTTTAGCGATACCGTGTGGCAGCCAAAACCAACTACGTCGACCTTTAACTTATTTTCTATTAAGAAATTTTTCCATCCAAGGCTGTAGTTCCTTTTTAACGACGCTGCGTCATAAGAGAGAAAATCAGCGGCGCCCTCTTTTACCAAGGCTTCAGACTAGCACCACCCGAAATATACTGCACTAGCCGAGACTTTCTTTCACGTAGCGTAGTTTATCGACGCTGTGTCACGGAGTATATGATCAGCGTCGCCTTTCTCCTCTACCTAGTTTTCAAACTGGCACCACACGATGCTGGGAAGGTTTTCGGTTGTTGATTAGCAACTTTTGGCCACAAAGGCCCGTCGACGTACAGCTTACCTTACGATTGCGAGTTCCATTCAATATTAAGGCAATGACGCTTGTGCCTTATTTATATCATCGGAAGGGAGCTTGTTAATCGTGTTTAAGTCGAGCACTGTTTTATCTGTTGTTCATCGACGTCTTGTCTCCTCAAAAGGCCAATATTATTATGTCGATTATTCGTTTGATTATGGTATAAGTATATATAGTTCCATCCTTAGTGGCAGTATCTGTGTAGCGACTCTTCATTGTGGGGCACCATGCAATTGTTTACTTAGCTTAAGTCATTACATTTGGATGGCTACCAATTCAACAGTGTATCAGGCGTTCAGCTTTTTGTACAAACAATGTCCATTCAGCTCAACGTGACTTCATACCAATAGTATGCAAATAGTCATACCCCGATCAGGGTAAGGATTAACACTGCTAATAAATTAAAAATTTCTATAGCGCAGGTGTTAACAGCTAGAAAATGTTCATTCGAAGATAAAGACATCCATACACTCAAACTACAAAACCGATCGAAAAACACTGAGTCTAATATTTATTTTTATTATTATTATTACTAGTATATCATAACGCTCAGATCCTCAATCGCTGGTCGCTTCAAAGGAAATGGAAGAGGAGAATCGTAAAGAGATTTTCGTAGTTTCCGTTAAACGACGCTGTGTCATAACGAGGATGATTGGTGTCGCCCTCCTCCTCAATCCTAGGCTTTGAACTGGCACCACTCGAGGTAGGCAGTTTTTCGTTGTTTATCACCATTTTGTGGCCGCCAAGAACCGTTGACGTCGACCCTCCCAACGAGACGGATATTTTACTGGTTAGTGCTAGCAAGTTATTTATTTAGAACAAGGTTTAACGTCGTCATATGACATCAAAGGCCGTTGACGACAATTTAAACATATACAGTGCAATGAAAATGAATTCATAGCGTCCAAAAGACACCATTTAAGACTGTCCAAACATAATATTAAAATGTCATTAGTGTTCATTGTTTAACGACATTAAAAAATTACAGTTCATAACGACTTTCATACATGCAATGTGGTATCTGATGTAAATTCAGTAATATTTAGCAGCAATGGTCGTATACAAGAAATGTTTCTTAAAATTAATTCTTAATCACCATTCCTAATGCACATTTACTTCTTAATCTATTTAGTTCAATAACAATTATTTATTTTACAAGTTTATACGACATGAAATTTTAAAATGAAGTTCTTATTCCACTTTTGAATTTTTAAGAAGACATCATTCAGTAAAATCAAACACTATTAAAGAAATATACTCAAACAGTGACTATGACAATTCTTTATAATTTATTAATACTATTGCGTTGGTAATAAAAGAGAACCGAAAATTCACATGAAATTTTCAATCAATTACAGTTAATTTTCTTAATACAGCTTAATTGTTATATATCATACATGCAAGTAAGATATAAAGATTGTAACTTTTTGGTACATCTTATGGAAGTAGGCTATAATTTTAATTATTATCATTTCAATCACACAATATTATCATAATAAATGCACATTTAAAAAAAATAATAAATAAATAAATAAATAAATAAATAAATAAATAAATAAATAAATATATAAATAAATAAATAAAACACGACATTCCTAGCATTGCTAGCAAGTGGTGGTTTTTCTGTTTAACGACTAGCTGTGTGGTAACAAAGACCATTAGCGTCGCCCTCCTCCTTTATCCAGGCTTGGGACTGGCACTGTCAGAAAGCGAACAGTGGCGGAGTGAAAGGCAATTGCAGAATAAATAGCATCGGAGCCACGCGTGTTTAAGGTGTCTAAGACGATCACTATGTTATCCATTGTTTAGCGACGTTTTGTGGCTGTCACTGGCTTTCACGTCGACCTCTCTTTAGTAAATTTCCTATTTTGAATTAGACACTAGATGTTTGCCCGTACTAAGACGGTTGAAAAGAATTTGAAAATTCACCCGACAGTCGCAAACCCGCGGGCCGTATGTTGGACAGCATCATTGCACGGCAATTATAGACTATCACGGAAATTTGAATCTACGCGACGGTTTAAAAACAACGCAGCGCCACCTGCTGAAATGAAATGAGTCAACATCCATGTTAATAAGGCGTATAATGCTACAGCAGCGCCACCTACTGAAAATTAAATCAAATTAGTCCAGTTTATTAAAAATATGAAAGAAACAATTATTCCTTATTCACTTCTGCATCAGTCGCCCTCTAGTGTAATGACTCACATACTGTATATACTATATATTGTATTGTATTGTATTTGAACACTTGTTATAGCGCCCCTACCAGATTTCCCATTCAGAGGCGCTCCCGACTACTGCTGTAGTCGGAGTTTCACGCCGAAGCGCATGAGCAATTGCGAGTGAAGGACTTGCCCAGGGTCCCTACGTGGCGGCTTTGAGGTGGATTCGAGCCCGCAACCCTCCAGCTGCAAGGCACCGAACATATCACTATACCACCGCGCCCCAGTATATTGTGTTGTGTTGTGTGTTGTATTGTACTCCACGTTTATAATGCGACCGAGCCACCATATATATATAGCCCAGGTATCATAATGCACAAATCTTCAATTGATGGTCAGAATAGTAAAGGTATTTCGTAGTTTCTGTTTAGCGATGCTGTACCATAACAAAGATTATTAGCGGCGCTCTCCAACTTAATCCAGCCTTTGGACTGGCACCACTCGATCGTAGACATTTTGTCCGTTGTTATCAACAGATGTCGTTAACTTCGACCTTACTCTGTAGTGCGATTGCGTACTTAATCTGGTGATTAAATGCAACTTCGGAATTCATATCAGTGGAGGAATACGTGTTAAAGGTGTTTAAGAGGAGCAATGTGTTATCGATCGTTTAGCGACATCTTGTTGAAACAAAAAACCATTGCAATGACCTCTTGTTAATCATTTGCTCATGTTATTGTTAGAGGATTTATGCACACTAAACAACTCCTACAATTCTATGATAAAGCTTGGATTCATAATGACATTGATTGCCGCCGCCCTCCTTTTTAATCCTGGCTTCGGACTGGCACCACTCGATGGGAGGCAGTTTATTCGTTGTTTATGAACATCTTTTGACCGCCTTGGGCCGTTTACGTCAATTCTATGCTTCTGGAGAAATATGAGTCTGACGAAAAAACGCATTTATTTTATTGAATTTATGGCATCGGAAGAATGTGTGTTAAGGGTGTTCAAGAAGACAACTGCATCATTGGCTGATGCCTTGCCAACTCATAAGTTACCATAACAAATAGGGTGTCTAATTAAATAGATTCATAGCCAGCGAATCGATTTAAAATCGATTTATTAAAATTTTATAGTTTTAATGGCAGTAATAATTTATTCCAAAACTGGCACGATAATTTCTTTACCTCTGGTATGAAGTCACGCTGAGCTGAATGGACAGAGCTTGTTAATATGAAAAAGTAAACAGTCAAAATATAAAAAACTTAACCCTTTTGCCTTTGTGTATAGGTAGCTTGATGGTCGATTGAAAGGAATGAAAATCGAGAATCGTAAAGGCATTTCGTTGTTTCTGCTTATTGACGCTATTTCATAACGACGGTGATTCCGGTCGCCCTCTTCCTTAATCCAGCATTCGGACTGGCACCCCTGAATGGGAGGCAGTTTTCTCGTTGATTGTCAACACCTTGTGTCTGCGAATGACCGTGAACGTCGATCCTATAGATTGTTTGAGAAAGATCCGATTGATTTGCCGATTAAACGCATTTTTAGTGTTTATTGCAGTGTGATTCTCGTTAACGATAACGATAACGAAAATGTTCGTTAACGAAAATAAAATGATTTCGTTAACGATAACTATAACTATAACTAAAAAATATCATTAACTATAACTGTAACTATAACGAAAATAACAATAACGAAAATCCATCTTTATTTTCGTTAATCCAAGAAATAAAAATAGGAAGTGCAATATGGACGATTCGACATAAATGAGAATGAAAATATGCGATATTTTTATTATGCAATTTGTCAGCAACCTTGGAAACTCGTGTATTCGTGAAGCTGAATGTATGCTTCAAAGGCTTTCAAAGCTCTTTTAAGCAAATTGTGAACCAGGTGTTATTACGCACAATTTTGCTTATAGCCTTAATTATTGTAACTAAGTAGTAACTAAAATTTACTAAAACTAAAAAAAAATCCATTAACTATAACTATAAAAATAAAAACTAAAACTATAACTATATACTAACGATAACTATTTAACTATAACTAAAATAAAAAAAGATACAATTCAATGATTACAAGAAACTTATAGCATCCGTATAACTAAATGTAAACTATAACTACTAATTCAATATTTTTGTAAAATCTGTATTGGATCCAGGGTTTAACGGCAAAAGATTCCATACAAATTAAACAATGTTATGTAACTATGCAGCAATTGAATATACAAAATTTACTTCTTTTAAACTGTTCACAACATAGGCCGTACATGTATTATAATAATTGTTTAAAGTATAGTTTCAATACATTAAAATTATAATCACAGATCTCTTATTATAACACATTACTGAATATTATGCAACATAGTAGCTATTGTAATACAGTAACCAAACCAAATCATATCTTATATTGAGGAACCAAAGTTGAATAACAATAATATGGTAATAACAGAAATTCATTTACCAATAGGTAATATTTAATTTTCTCACATCAGTTCTTAAGGAGAATCACACTTATTTATTGCGTCGGAAGAATGCGTGTTAAAGGTGTCCAAGACGAGCGCTGTTTTATCTATCTATTGTACCAAGCGCCGGTGTCACGAAATAGAGTATTCCCCCATACATGAGTATCCCCTTAGCGAAATGGTGTCTTCGGTTTAGTTTGCATTTTTGGCGGTTTCTAAGTCTATTCAGTCGTACTGTTTGGATTTATTGTACACATAACATTTTTAAATTGTGCATCTTTAGTTTGTAAGTCGACCTGAAATCAATTTACTTCGTTTTTGATTATTTTGACTGGATTTTCGTCGAGGCTATCGTGACGCGTATGCCGATGGGGAATAGAATGGTTAATCCCCCTCCCGGATACCCTAAACCGGTTTATTCCATCCGGGGGGATAAATTCATACATCCACCCGGATAGTCTTATGACGGATACTCTATTTTGTGATACCGGCAAGCGGGTCCCTCTGCAATAGACTGTATAGTGTATTTGCTAAATTTTAGTTGACACGCTTCTGCGTAAGCCAGATGGCAGTTAGGCGCTAGCTACGGCAGTAGAGTGTTGATCACTGTCTCTGAATGTTCTTGTCTTTCTTTCATCGCTTTTGTCTGATCGTTATTTACCGTCATCTGTTCATGGCTTCATTTGTCTGTCCATCTGCCTCTCTGTTAGTCCCTCTATTAGAGTCTATTTCCTATTGGACATAATTATGTTCTGGATATCGACCTGATTACGGCTTGGCTTTGGCGTGCCATCGGTCGGTGCCTATGAATGCAGAATCTATGCAGAATCTATGGCATAGGAAAGCAGCGTGTATAAAATAAGCCGAGCAGTGAACTATCGATAATTGCTTAGTTACATTTCTTACGTTGTTGACGTCGACTTTACACTCTTCACCATTCGAGATAACTCGAGCCATTTAACGCATTCACCTTATTTATAGCATGGCTGGAATTCGTTGTAAAGGTGTTTAAGACAAGCAATGTATTATTATTATATTCGTTTTATTGGTAACAAAAACTGATAGTCACACCGCCATCTTAGGGTACATTGCAATTTAACAAAAGTTATGAATGAATGCTAAGCAAGATTGTACCATATAGGCCTACCATAACAAGAAGCCAATGTTAGAGCGACAATAAGGCAACAAATTGTTATCAACTATTACCTGATGAATTGTTAAGTTAATTGAGAGAGTAACGTGGGATGAGTAATTTATCAGCATTAGTGGTTTGAGGATGGCTTTTTATACAGGACTCGTGAGATAAAAAGTTTATCATCTTTAGTGGGCAACACAAAGTTGTGAGGGCGTGGTCTCATTTTGTAATGACGATCAATAATCGGAGGAAAAAGCGGCCGAAGAACATGGAATTCGTTTCTGGAGACAGCAGCCAGGAGGCGATCATCAGCCTGGTCCACCATTTCTATTGCTTTGATTGATTTGGATTGGAATGATTGGATTTGATTAAATTTTGATAGATTAAAATTAATATAATTGTATATTATAGGATTACATTGATTTAGATGGGATTTGATTGTATTATGTTCTGTTATATTATATTATATTGTGATTTGCGTCATAGCCAGGACTTCGGAGTCTATCGTGAGCAGCTCAGTCGATCAATCGTTGCCTACGTCAACGCGGCACGTCACGTTGTCATGGATACGTGCCACCTGGTGACGATTTTCGTGTCGGTGTTGGTGCTCGTTGATGCGATCTACCTTCAAAGGTAACAGAACACCTGATATTAGCTGAATGGTTAGGATGGTTGATTGCCTAAACAGTGGTGTGATGTTCGATCCCATGACGCAGATATTCTAATCAAATCTCGGCACTTCTATAGCGACAATGTCATAATTAATTTCTACCATAATCCATTCGATCCTCCGCCTTCCAAGCTTTCTCGTACTCAACGAAACCCCCCTTAGCAGCTGCACTGTCTCTTCTCTCTGAACAACCCTTCCTCAGCATGCTCTCTTTTGCTTCTGTTGCAACCGGACTCAGATCTCCATTGGACATCCCTAGACAACCCCTCTGACATGACGCAGCGCCCTCGAATAAGCTGGTGCCCTTCGCTTAGGTCTAGAGTAGCGTGTCAGAAATTTTGAATAGTCCTGTCGTAAGTCAAGAAATGAGTCCAAGATTAATCATAATCTCTGGATATTTCAGCGCTCAAAAATCCCGTGAACCATCTCAATGACAGTGGCAGTTTATAATCGTCTTCATAGGTTCAAATATATATAGAATTAAATGTGTGAATTAGTAATATTTCTTAATAAAATCTTTGGTAATATAATTGAATTACTATGTATTTTCTATTCTAAAAAGTTGATAATTAATTTCTTCTACCATTAGTAGTGTTCCTTTACTTTTCGTTTTATCGCTTAAAATACATTGTGCGATATCGTAATTGGCCTACTTTTCTTCGCTCTCATCCTTAACTGTGTCTTATTGGACTGATCCTCCAGCTATTGACCTGATCACGACTTGGTTTTGATGCGCCATCGGTTAATGTCTTGCGCATTAGACACCGGTGCCATAGACGTTTTTTTATTTAATAATAGTAATAATCCCTCTTCAAATGGGGATATAGCTATTTGTTTACCTCTGGTGTGAAGTGATGCTGAATTGATTGGACGCTGTTTGTTAATTACATGAAAATGTACGGTACTCAGTCAAAAAATGAGCAAAGAACAGAACGCCGAATACACTTCTGCACTGGTATCATACTGCAGAAGAACTCAATCGACGGTCGCTTCAAAGGAAATGGATGTCGAGAGTAGTAAAGATATTGCGTGGCTTCTGATTAACGACGCTTTGTCGCCCTCTTCATAATCTTTGTTACGGAATGCCACCACTCGATGGTAGGCAGTTTTTCGTTGTTCATCAACATTTAGTGGTTAACGGTGACTCTTTTTATAGACCATATTCAGATCATGTTGGCGACTTATCGCAATTGCCTTATTTATTGCCTCGGGAAGAGCTTGTTAAAGGTGTTTAAGATGAACACTGTATCATTAATTGTTTAGCGACACCTTATGACTGCCAAGCCAATTACGTCGACCTTCAACTTATTTTCTAATTAGACACATTTCTATCTCCTTGTGTAGCTGTTGGTTCCTGAGAGATAATCAGCGTGGCACCCCTTTACCAAAGCTTCAGACTGGCACTACCAGAGTATTCTGCATGTATCCGTAGTTTAGCGACGTTGTGTCACAGAGTAAATGATAAGCGTCGTCCTCCTCCTTTACCATGGCTTCACAATAACACAGGTTTTCGTTGTTTATTAATAACCTTGACTGCCAAGGACCGTTCACGTCGAACCTATGAGAGGAAAATATTTCACCGCATATTTAGCGAGGAAGCGGGTTACACGCATTTCCTGACTTTATAGCAACACTGGAAGAATACGTGCTAGAGGTGTCTATGATGAACACTGTATCGTCCATTGTTTAGCGACAGCTTTTGGTTGCCAAGGCTCATTATGGGCTCTATCTTTAACATATTTTCTATTTAGTTATTTTATTTGTCCCTATTGGTAATGTCTGTTTAACTTTTATGGCGACAATGTGATAATTGCTTCTAATCATAATCCATCCGATCCTACGCCATCCGAGCTTTCTTGTACTCAACGAAACCTGCCTTAGCAGCTCCTCTGTATACTCTCTTTGGTTTCTTTGGCAACCGGACTCCACTGGACAACCCTAGACAACCCCTATGGCATGACGCAGCGGTCTTAAATAAGCTGGTGTCCAGCGCTCTGGAGTAGCGTTTTATAAATTTGGATGAGTCCAGTCGAAAGTCGTGAAGGGAGTTCAATATTAATCATAATCTCTGGATATTTCAGTGCCCAAAATTCCTGAGAATGTGTGAATTCGTAATATTTTTCATGTAAATATCTTTGGTGATATCGTCGAATTTCTACGTATTTTCTATTCTGTAAATTTCTTCGCCAATTGCTTATTATGACAGTAGTAATTCTCGTCTTATCGCTTGAAATAATTATATGGACGAAATCGTACTATTTTTATTTTAAGAAAACTTTTGGCAATATCATCAAATTTTCCATTCTAAAACTTTCAACAGATTTTCCACCATTAGTGGTGTTCTTCACTTTTTTTCAGATTTGGTCTTGTGAGGATAAAGTGTCTGTTGGAAATTCCACCGCCTCCAACGTCGAGCGCCAGTGTAGCGAGATACAGCTAGTCGTTCAAGGAAAGGTTAATAACGTATTTCGTTTGGGAAGAAGTGGACACCATATCTAATAACTGTCTCTGCGAACGGAGGAGGGTACAGCACCGATGACGTCACTTTTGTATCATGACGTTCCTATTGGTCGATTCGAATATAGTTCCAGGTGATCTCGATTGTCATTGGTTGGCGGTGACGACTCCGCCCAGTTCACTTTTGATTGCAAACTGACATTTCCATGACAACGGTGGTGGAAATGGCTACGAAATGTTCGGTTGTATTAGATAAGTAGCTGCGATTCTTTTGACAGCATCTACGTCACCAGAATTCCAAATACACTAAACAAAAGCGTTTTCCACTTTGGCACAAACAATGTAAATGGTAATTAATGACATACAGCAGTGCTCAGATAATCCGATCTTATCCTATCTAAGAACCTCTATGGCGCCAAGATCTTAATGAGTGAATGAATGAAAGTTATTATTATTATGTATTTTTTAAGCGCCGCTGTCAACTGAAAAAATATCAGACAATGGCGCTCCTGTGTTAGTTCTTGAAGAGGCGATATATAAATGTTCAGAATGAATGAAAGAATGAGTTCTAGTTTCTGTTTAACCATGCTGTATTACAAGAGATATAATCCGCGTCCCTCCTCTTTTTCCAGGCTTAAGACTGGCACCACCCTAGTATACGGCCGCGGCCTAGTCTTTCTCTCATGCAAGTAGTTAAACGACGCTGTGTCATAACAGATATGATCAACGACACCCTCCTCCTTACTCCATTCTTTGGACTGGCACCATCAGGGGGTGGTGGTAAAAAATCCGTTTTTTTTTATCAATAGCTTGTTGCCTCCAAGGGCTGTTAGCGTCGACTTTACTGTATACAGATAGTGACCGTGGGCTCTATAGATACTATCGATTATTTACTTGTGCTGAATTTATAGCGTCGGAATAATGCGTATTGACGGTGTTTAAGATGAGCACTGTATTATCTATTGTTTGCGACATCTTGTGACTGACAGGGTCTGTTATTACCATTACGATCGAATTATATATATTTGCTAAGGCAGGGATAGTATCTGTTTAACGACGCTGTGTCTTGACGACAATTATTGGCGTCCCCTCCTCCTTTATTCCAGTCTTCGGACTGGCGCCACACAATGTTAAGCAGTTCTTCTGTTGTTTATCAACAGCTTGTTTGCTGCTTCCAAAGGCCGTTACGGTCGACTATAATATTTTTATGTCAAACAATCAGTTTTCATCTGGCCAGTTGATGGATCCACAATTTAACGGCAGATTATAACAACATAGGCCGTAGCCGCCGACAAAGATTATTTTTGGCATAATTTGGCATATTACAGCATGGAATATAATCTGGCCAGTAAGTGGATTTTCTGAATTTATAGAATTGAAAGAGAGCGAGTTAAAGGTGTCTAAGAAGAACTCCTGATACTTTATTTTTCAGATATATTTCGATCTACGCTGGTAGTTTCTGTTTAACAACAGTCAGGAATTATGAGTGAAGGACTTGCTCAAAGGGAGAAGGCTCGAACCCATGCCCTCCGCTTTACAAGCTGAGTACTCTAGCTAATGGGCAACCATGTCCAACATAAGTAGCAGTGGCAGTAGTATCAGTAGTAATAGTGGCAGTAGAAGCAATAGTTGTGCTTTTTAGCGCCGCTATCTATTGACGAGGCATCAAACTTCCAACGACGGTGTATCTTGTTCCGGTTTGTTTCAAAGGAAGAAGTTTTAATATTAGCGCTCGTGAATAAGCTGGTGTCCTGCGCTTGGCTTTCGAGTGTCGCTTTAGAAGTCTGGAGTTTACGATTACGATTCTGATGGATACTCTGATATGTACACTCTAGTGACTTATATGCACACTCTAGTGATATATAGTCTTTGGGGACTCTTGTTCCATGGAGAGCGTTTCCGGTTGTTTTGGTTTTCGTAACATGTCGTTCAATAAATGTTTTATAATCAAATTCGAGTATTGGAACATAACATGGCGCAGTCGACAGTTGTTTCATAATTGATCAGGTTAGCAAAAACATTAACGAACCTCTCCAACAAATGCTAAACGACTTTATAAGCACGCAAATTGTACGCAAAACACAATGAGCCGAAGCGGCAAAAAATCGGGAGACGACACAACAGCCACGAACCCAGATCAAATGTCTGTTATATTACAAATAATACAACAGCAAGCGGATGATCGGAAACAAATGGAGGAAACAATCCGTCTAGAACGACGCGCTGCGGAGGAACGTTTTACCCAATTGTTTCAGGCAATGCAACAAGCAAGGCCACCTTCCAACAACACCGAAACGAACCATCTCACTCAAATGGCAAAACAGACTCTCCGCCCTCCGACTAACATTACTTTGTTGTCTGGCACCCCGTCCATGGCGGAATTTACCAGCTGGCGGCAATCGTGGGACGATTATGCACTGATCAACCACGTTGACCGAACGTCTTTTGTTGCGATTTTCGATCATCCGATATGAACACAAAATGACGCGTAATTTACTTCTGCATCGGCAGCCTACTAACGTAGTGACTTCTATTGCGCCGGTTTCCCAATGCACAACGTCAATGGTTTCCTCTATAAAGAATCTATAATCGTCTTATTAAGAGACATTTACGAGATTCATTCATGAGTTTTGATGTTAGCTGCTCAAGGATCTAGCTACTCAGTGGCGGCGCCAGGATTTCAGGTTGGGGCGGGGCTGAAGCTAAAAAGCCTTCCCTTTTGTCCCTCCTCACTGTGATTTGCAGTTATTTCCTACTTTTTTTAGGGGGCTAAGAAAGAACCCCAGCCCCCTCTGACGCGGCGTCAGAGGGGCTAGGGGACCCTTAGCCCCCTAACTGCGGCTCAGCCCCCCAAAAAAAAGTAGCTACGAGCTACTAGAAAAAGGTAACTATTCGGTCAAAATATGAAAGCATTTTAATGTATGAAATTAAATTCAGTAACAGGAAAATGAAATTGTAATAATAATAAACATACGGAGAAACAAGTAAAACTCAAGTGAAACTCTTAAACTGAATTCCCACAATTATATTCATCAACCACGCAGCTATTCGAGACGTCCAATGGTTCCCAGCTCGAATGCGCAATTTGGTTATCCTTGGGTATGGTCACGTGGTAGGCCAGACATCTGCAAAGCAATCGGGCAGAAACGACAGACAATGGCCCTTACCCCGGTACCATGAGCCAGGGAAGATAGATTGTTTCGGCAGAATGGAAGATAACGTTATGCACACGCACCGCTCCTAAGAAAGGAAGAGTAGAGCCTAGCACCACGATTTCATTCCAAATAATTTAGTTATCGCCAATTGTCTCCTCCAAAGTGCCATGATGCTTCAATGGAAATGAAAGTCGAGCATTGTAAAGACATTTCGTAGTTTCTGCTTAACCGAGCTGTGTCATAATGAGGCTGATTGACGTCGCCCTCCTACTAAACTCAGGCTTAGGACTGGCACCACTCGATGGTAGGCAGGTTTTCAATTTTTCATCAACAGTTTGTGGCCGCCAAGGACCGCTAACGTCGACCATTCCGATGTGAATAGACGTCATACACTCTGCCGACTGAACGCATCTGCGGCATTTATAGAAATGAAACACAGCGAGTTAAAGGTGTCTAAGACGAGCTCTGTATTATCCATTATTTAGTGATATCTTGTGATTGCAATGGCGGATTACGTCGATCCCACATTACCTGTTATTTTATGTATTGTATTGTATTGTATAGGATTCAGCGAATCGACAGCACAAGGTGACAAGGTGATTGTATTGTATCTAAAGATTTATATAACGCCTCTCCCAGAATAACTATTCAGAAGCGCTCTCAGCACGAAAACCCCGGGGGAAAAGAAACGCCTTTAAAGAACGAGAGACCAAAGAGGAAAAACTAGTCATTAGTTTAGCCCTTAATGAGGGGAAAAGGTCATTCCAAGTAGAGGGACCAACCACAGCAAATGCCCGGCGTTGAGCCAAGGCAGTCCTAGTCCTAGGAACAAAAAGATCTAGCCAATCAGCAGAGCGCAAGGAACGAGATGAGGTCGCAGATAACGGCTTTCGCATGTAGTCAGAAAGATACTTTGGGGCACTGCTCAGTTGCGCCTTTGAGACTAAAAAGAGGATCTTATAATGGATGCGCGCAGTGATAGGAAGCCAGTGCAAGACATCAAGCATATATGTAGAGATATGCCAAAAGCGAGGGAGTCGGACTATATGAAACCCAATGTTGAAGCATTTAAGACCGATTGAAGGGGAGAAAGACGCTGTTTCGGGAGGACCATAAGAAGTGAGTTGCAGTGGTCAAGTCGGGAACAGATAAAGGCATGAACTATGGTGGTAAAGACAAAGGGAGAGACCGATCGTCTGATGGCTCTGAGACGCCTCAGTTGAAAGAAGCAGGAGCGAGTCAGGTTAGATATATGCTCCGTGAATTGTATTGTATTGTATTTGAACACTTGTTATAGCGCCCCTACCAGATTGCCCATTGAGAGGCGCTCCCGACTACTGCGCGGACGCTGAGTCGGAGTTTCACGCCGAAGCGCATGAGCAATTGCGAGTGAAGGACTTGCCCAGGGTCCCTACGCGGCGGCTTTGAGGTGGATTCGAACCCGCAACCCTCCAGCTGCAAGGCACCGAACATACCCCTATACCACCGCGCCCGTGAATGTGAGGGAGGAGTCAAGCGAGACACCCAGGTCACGGACACTAGAAGAGTATGTGTAGGCAGGGAATTTCTCGGTCAGCAATTGAAAGTCAAGTTTGGAAAGCTGTTGTCTAGGAGGTTTAGTTTCTGTTTAACAACGCCAATTCTGATGGATTGAGGAATTGAAAGGAGGGGTGGTTACCACCCCTACGACTTTGTATGCATAAAAATTTTTTTCATATGGAATATAATTTTTACAATTTAGGTAGCTGGGCACATTTTGAGGTACACATCATGATGGTATCTCACGCCGTTCAAAAGTTATACCCGATGTAGCCGAGGTACCAGGAGGGGGGGTGGATACCGCCCTTAGTTTTTCGACCATAGCGTATTCAATTTTCTTCCTAGAAGAGAAACAAATATACCATTCTTTAGAGGGAATGCAGGGCTTCATTTGCTTGTTTACATATTTGTCTTTTGAACACTGGAAGTGATCAAAATAAATAATAATACGTGAAACTGGCGGAATGCAGCATCACAACGTAAACCGATATTTCTACATAAACGTTTGTCAACAGCTACAGATTTAGAACTATATTAGCTGAAACAGATACTGAAGATGAAGTGAGAAGCCAGTTTACAGGAAGTATTCGCACAAAACAACGGGAGTAACTTGCAAAAAAATGCAAGGACTACTGACATATTTGACTGCCGTGAACAATGACGTAAAGTCTTGTTTCATGTTGCCTTTAGATTTCGCTGTATCTAATGCAGACTATGGACTAGTTTGTAGGTTATTGTTACAAATTAAGCCTCATTATGTTTAAAATGTTCTTGGATAAATAGATCAGTTTCAAAACACACAGAATCTTATATTTATTTGTCCAAAAAGTACAAAATGTACGCAATAATAGAAAATATCGCTAATTATCGGTTACGTTGTTAAAACTTATGTAATTTCGAGGTGCATTCACATACTGTACAACTAAATATACCATTTGTTCAGAAATGAATGCTGAATCCACTGCTTTATTACAAGATATGACATGTGAAACCAAACCAGAAATCCAGGGGGTGTTAGCGTCGCCCTTACTGTTGCTCATGGGCCAGGGAAAATAGATTGCTTCGGACGGAGACGAAGATAACTTTATGCGCCTTTATGCGCCTGCACCGCTCCGACAAACTGAGAGTAGGACCTACCACCCACATTACATACCAAACCATTTAGCTATCGCCAATTGTCTCCTCTATAGAGCCATGATGCTTAAATGGAATGCGTATTAAAGGTGTTTTAAATATCTCTGGCCCATATTATTAAGCGACATGATTGTTGTAGCTGTCAATACCGAATACGTCAGCCTCTCACTAAACTAACTTTTCTTCTAATTAGATATAACTTAGATAGATATGTGACCCGCCATCCCAAAACTAGGCTTTTGTCGGCAACGCTAATTGACGAGAAACAAGCCAAAAAGCGCTAATTTTGACTCTTTTGCGCAGATTTAGTTTTCATCAAATTCAAGCGTTAAAATATCTTTAAAACATTATTAGTATACACAAAAGCCTTAAAATTAATTGTTTCTTTAGAAAAACCGAGAGTTTTAATGAGCATTGCGTCTAACAATCGCGAAAATAAACATCATTTTGGCCGTTTTTCAAAGGGCAGCATTTAAATTTGACTTATGCGAAACCATCAAAGTTACATATCGTTAGAAAGGTCATGGTCTGATCTACATAATGAATCGATCATCATGATTGGTAGAAATTAAATTAACCTACAAAATATGAATAATTAATGTGCACTAAACCCCCAACTCGTTGCCATGCGAGTCACGTGACAGCCTATTCCAGCCGTGATCGGCTAGTGGGATAATTTCGTAGGCAATTAACCGCGCGATCGGAGATTTAAAAATCGTTGATGTTGTGCTTTTGGGTTCAATCGTAAGCGGTTTAAGCCTATTTATTTAAAAGTTTATAATTATTTGTGAAGAATAGAACTCAAACTTGCCCAATTACTGAACGATGTAAACAGGCACGACGCCAAAGACGAATATTTTGCTGATGTTATTGAGGATATGTCATCGATTCTAAGGACTTTTGGGTCTAAACTTTGATCGCGTTTTTCTCCAAATGTAGTTTGCGTCACTGCGGGTCTTTAAAAGTGCACAACTCCGGTTAGGAACATCATAAATAAATAAACAATGTGTCATTTGAAAGGTCTTACATAGTAGAATCTCATGGGAGAATAAAGTAAATTTTGATTTTTGGCGACAAAAGCCTACTTTTGCCGTGGCGGGTCACATATATCTTTCCGTCCTTAATGGTAATTTCTGTTTAAAGATACTGCATCATAAGAGATATAATCAGCGTCATCCCCTGAAGTTGGGCTTTGCTCTAACGATTGGTTGATTAATTGGTTTGTTGCTGATTGACTGCAATGTCTCATAACAAAGATAATTATCGCTGCCATCCTCCGTATTCCAGGCATTCGACTGCTACCACAGGAGGATACAAACTTTCCGTTATTTAACAATTGCTTCTTGCCTCTAAGGGCTGTATATACGTCAAACCATAGTCTATGGATGATGGAGAGCAATCTTCCAATTTGATGTGAACCACAGTTTAACGGCAGCTTATGACAACATAGGCCGTTGCCGCCGACAAAGATTTGTTTTGGCATATTACAGCTCTTGCTACAATCTTCCTATCAGAGAAATTGCGTGCGCGTTCGCAATCTTCCTATTGGATTGGATCCACAGTTTAACGGCAGCTTAATAAATATCCAGTAGGACGAATTGGAGGGAACAGCGGGTATAGAACATGATGTTGGTTGGAAGAAATGACACCGAACGAACGCCTCTAAAAACAATGTACAAGTAGTGGCCATATTATTATGGTCAAGGCTAAAAACACGGTTTTGGTACATACATACATGCATAAGCCTACATAAATGCATACGTACATAGGCTTAAATACATACATACATACATGCATACATATTATGTACATACATACATACTTACATACATGCATATTATGCACATACATACATACATACATGCATACATACATACATACCTACATGCATACATGCAAACACGCACACCATTATGCATGCGAGTTTGCACACCATTATGCATGTGTGTTTGCATGTATGCATGTAGGTATGTATGTATGCATGCATGTATGCATGCATACATACATACCTACATGCATACATGCAAACACGCACACCATATTGTGCATAATATGTATGCGTGTATGTATGTATGTATGTGCATAATATGTATGCATGTATGTATGTATGTATTTAAGCCTATGTACGTATGCATTTATGTAGGCTTATGCATGTATGTATGTACCATGTAGGTATGTATGTATGCATGCATGTATGCATGCATACATACATACCTACATGCATACATGCACACCATAATGGTGTGCGTGTTTGCATGTATGCATGTAGGTATGTATGTATGCATGCATACATACATACCTACATGGTACATACATATGTATGCATGCATACATACATGCATGCATACATACCTACATGCATACATGCAAACACACATGCATAATGGTGTGCAAACACGCATGCATAATGGTGTGCGTGTTTGCATGTATGCATGTAGGTAGGTATGTATGCATGCATGTATGTATGTATGTATGTGCATAATATGCATGTATGTAAGTATGTATGTATGTACATAATATGTATGCATGTATGTATGTATGTATTTAAGCCTATGTACGTATGCATTTATGTAAGCTTATGCATGTATGTATGTACCAAAACCGTGTTTTTAGCCTTGACCATAATAATATGGCCACTACTGTAAATGATAAGCATCGCCCTCCTCTGTGATCAAGGCTTCGGACTGGCCCATACACAACAAGTGTCAAGATCAGTAAAATACTAACGATTGAATGCATTTGCTGAATTTACAGCGTCGCCCTCCTCCTTTATCCAGGCCTGGGACTGGCACTGTCAGAGTACAAACAGTGGATGTAGTTCCTGTTTAACGACGCTGCGACATAAAAAAGATAATCAGCGTGGTACTCCCTTACCAAGGCTTCAGACTGACACAGATTTCCGTTATTTATTAATCACTTTGGCTGAGAAGGACCGTTAACGTCGAACCTATGAGTGGACATTTTTCGAGATGCATCTGGCGATTAAACGCATTTTCCTTAATTATGACGTTGGAAGACAACTCGTTAAAGGTGTCTAAGACGAGCCCTGTTTTATCTATTGTTCAGCCACAACTTGTGGCCGCCAAGGTCAATTATGCCGATCTCTCGATACATTATGGTCTAGCTAGAAATATTTCCATCCTTACTCTGTAGCGACGCTTTGTTATCAGAGAGAAATTCAGCGTCACCCTCCTTCTTTATTTAGGCTTCAGACTGGCCCTACACGAGAATTGTTCCGTGGCAGATTTATACGAATGCTGCTGAATACAGGCTATTGCACTTGAAGATGAAGATGAGAAGTCTCATTGTTGTGATGGAATTGCTCAGGATACCACCTATAGCAGTGCTTTGAGAGTTCGTAATAATTAATAACAATAATTGTGGTGATGATGATGATGATGATGACGACGACGACGACGACGACGACGACGATAATAATAATAATAATAATAATAATAATAATAATAATAATAATAATAATAATAATAATAATAATAATAATAATAATAATAATAGGGTCATTCGTCGTTCTGTCTCCTCCTCCATATTCACAACTTTAGTTCATGCTTTTGTATTTTCTCGGATTGACTACTGCAATTCCCTTCTTGTTGGTCTTCCTAAGGTTCGTCTCTCTCCGCTTCAGTCGGTCCTCAACACAGCTGCTAGACTTATAGCCCGCCTTCCAGGTACTCTCACATCTCTTCCTTTATGTTTGATGAACTTCAGTGGCTCCCTCTGCATGCTCGCATACAATTTAAAATCCTCTCTCTGATCTTCAAGGCTCAGAGGGGTCTTGCCCCGCAATATCTGGTTGGCGTACTACTTCGGCCTCACTCAGCTTCCTCCCACCGTCCACTTCGTTCCTTCAATAGACTTGACCTCTTGGTTCCCCGTAGTAGAACTGCTATGGCTCAGGCTCGTTCCTTTGCTTCAATTGGTCCCTCTCTTTGGAATGCTCTTACTCTTCTGTTCGCTCTAAAATTCTCTCTGGCAGTCTCTCTTCTTCCTTCGCTTTTCTCAAAGGTCGTGGATAGAGTCACGCCCGACGTGAGCCGATACCTGGGACTAGAATCACGCCCGCCTCGCAATTGGTCATTACATGTCACATGATTGTGTGTACCTGAAACGAACCGACCGATAAACATTGCCGTTTGCGGTGGAAGTTTGTTCACCGTGTTTTCTAAAGACGAAACTAACCCTAACCCTGACCCTAACCGACCCTCACGACGCCTAATCTGACCCTAAACGACCCTGACGACGCCTAATTTTACCCTAAACGACACCACGAATCCTAACCTGGCCCTAACCGGCCCTCAAGTTGTCCGCCATATCAAAATTCCACGGGAAGACAACAAGTTCACGTGACAGGCTTTAGCCAATAACGCGACGGACGTGACTGTAGTACTGGAGATCCGATAACGCCCGGGGCGTGAACGGATCCACTACGTTTCTCAAAACCTGTTTATTTTCGCGGGGCTTAGCACACTGGGAGCGCTTCTGAACGGTTCACCCTACGAGAGGCGCTTTACAAGTACTTAAATACGATACGAATAATAATAATAATAATAATAATAATAATAATAATAATAATAATAATAATAATAATAATAATAATAATAATAATAATAATAATAACAGCAATAATAATAACAAAATATCTTGACATTTTGAGTTGCTCACTGCAACAGACCAGATCAAGTCCGCATAGTTTAGGATGCAATGGATCATATTAATCTGGATCAGATCCCATTAAATCAATTTGCATCAGATTCTGTAAAATCCGAGGATTATACTTAATCCAATCTATAGACTTCTGTAGCGCTATTATGATGATGGATTAGATTAGAATAGTTGGGATGAATAATAGATAGTACGTTGCGCGTCTTAGACACCTTTAAATGCTTCCTACAGGCGATATAAATAGAGCTATTGAGATTGTCATTTTCAATGTATGCCTATGCTTCCTACAGGCGACATAAATAGAGCTATTGAGATTGTCATTTTCAATGTATGCCTATGCATGTATTTTTTCAATGTTTGCCTATGCATGTATTTTAATTATGATGTCTGGTTGCATTGAATGAAAAAAAAGTTTGCAAATTAAAATTATAAATTTCATCTCATAATTTCATGTTTTGTAAACTTCATAATTACAGGTTTTGTAAACTTGAAACCAATGCTGTTATATCATTGAATAGCTGAATTGATATCTCGTGTACATTATTGCTGTTTATCAGGAATCTTTTCATTTTACATTAAAAATTTATGTGTGATAATTGCTGAAAAACAGTGTATAATTTTCCTGAAAGACCGTCTTACAGTATGTTATCTTATGCAAGTAACATTGAAATTAGTATCTGAACTAAAATATTATGCTACTAAACAATGAATATCAGTGACATTGTAAAGTACAGTTTATGCCTTTAACTCTATCAATTTTGTTTCAATTGTACTGTACATAATTTTGAATTGTCGTCAACGGCCTTTGATGTCATATGATGACGTTAAACCATGGATCAAAAAAAAGACGTCCTCTACTGAGTTTAGTCTTTCTCTGTTCGGACGCTTCTCTAAGTTTCTTGTACTAATTGAAATGTATATTATTGTGTACCGTATTGTCGTCAACGGTCTTTGATGTCATAGGACGACGTCAAATTTTGGATTAATAAAAAATCGTCCTCTAATAGAATAATCATAGTTTAACTCTCAGGCTACCGATTTTTTGGTAACACTGGCTACAAAGGGGGTTGTTGTTAACACCCCCCTGGATTTCGCGTTTGGTTTCGCATATCATAACTTGTAATAAAGCAATGGATTCAGCATTCATTTCTGAACAAAAATTAATGGTATATATAGTTGTATATTATGTGAATGCATCTCGAAATTACATCATTTTAACAACGAGATGTTTGAGAGATAAAAATGGTGCCTCACACGAGCGCCATAATAGTTATTGTATAATTATTTTTTGCTTAGCGATATCATGATGTGGCCGTCAATGTCTATTACGTCGACCTTTCTTCAATCATTTCCTTAAGTTTCATAAGATATTATATTATTTCCATTAGTAGTTCCTGTTTAACGTCGCTGCATGTGTCATAAGAGAGATTTATAATCAGCGTCACCCTCCTTCATCCAGGCTTAGGACTGGCACCACTCGAGTATGCGGCAGTGGTCGAGATTTTCTTTTAGGTATACGCAGCTGAACGAAGCAGTGTCACAGCACAAATGATCAGAATCGCCCTCCTCCTTGTCCAAGGCTTCAGACTGGCACCGCTCGTTGATAGGCAGTTTTTCCGTTTTTTATTAACATCTTTGGCTGATATGTGCCTTTTAGAATCGACCTCTCATCAATTTTTGCTTCACATTATAGCGATTGGATGTTGGATCCACAGTATAGCAGCAGCTTATGACAACATAGGTCGTTTTCGCCGACAAAGATTATTTTTTAAGAGATCCATTCGAGAGTTATGACGTTATCTGCTCATGGATCTAGCTACTAGTAGAAGAAAACTACTCAGTCAAAATATTAAAGTATGTTTAACCCTCGGGCTACCAAGGGGGGGGGGTTGCCACCCCCCCTAGGTTTTTTTCATCTCAAACTTTTCCCGTATGGAATAAAAATTTGACCTTTTAAGTAGCTGTAAGGGGTTCATTTACACACGTTTTGAGGTAAAATGTGAGATGATATCTCACACCGTTCAAAAGTTATACCCAATATACCCGAGGTACCAGGGGGGTGGATACCACCCCCCAGATTTTAGAGACACAAATTAAACCATTCTATAGAGGGAATGTGGGGCTACATTTCTATGGTCACTGAGTTGACCTGAGACAACCGGAAGTGCTCAAAATAAATTATAATACGCATAATATGCGTGAAAAATGGACGAATGGAAGCACTCCCCCCTTAGTTTTTTGTCTGTAGCGTATTCATTTGTCTTCCTGGAAGAGAAACAAAGATACCATTCTTTAGAGGGAACGTAGGGCTTCATTTGCATACCTACATCTTGGTCTTTTGAATACCGGAAGTGATCAAAATAAATAATAATACGCGTAATCTGTGTGAAAATGGCTGAATACAGCATTACAACGTAAACCGATATATAATTATGTATGGATATATATGTATGGATGTACATTTATACTATATAAACATGTGTAGGGATGATTTTGTGTGTCTGTTATACATAGATTAGTTTCAAAACACACATAATCTTATATTTGTTTATCCAAAAAGTACAAAATGTACGCAATAATATAAAATATTGCTAATGAATGGGTTCCGTTGTTAAAAGTGATGTAATTTCGAGGTGCATTCACATAATGTACAACTAAATATACCATTCTGTGCAGAAATGAATGCTGAATCCAATGCTATATTACAAGTTATGATATGTAAAACCAAACACGAAATCCAGGGGGGTGGTAACCACCCCCCCCCTTTGGTAGCCAGTGTTACAAAAAAAGCTTGGTAGCCCTAGGGTTAATTAAATAATCAAACCATGCTACTCAGAGGTTCTTCACAAAAATATTAAATACTGTTTTCATGTTAGAAGTACTCATATGAAATACAAAGTTTGGCTTACTTTTCATTGAACCACCATGTATATTTCATTATAGGTTGATATGTAAATGTAAACGTAACTCTTAAAACTTTCTCTGCGCCACACAAAAACCGAGTCATGCAAACGAGCTTAACACTGGCGCTACATAAAATCAAGTTCGCTTCGCAATAGCCAGGCTGCCAGGTCAGAATCCGAGGAGGTCAAGCCGAGGAGACGGCATAGTGCTACGGATGTGAGAGATGTAAGAATTCTGTTTTCAACCGTGCGTTGAAAGTATAGCAGAGGAGAGTGCAAGCGGAGGAGAGTTTAAATTAGCAGGCGAGAGAAGCGGGTCAGAAAACTAACGGAGTCCATTTTTGGAGTTGCCCCCAAAGAGTTGGTGCAGCATAGACTGAGGAACGGTTGGAGAGGAGACTTGAGACCGAGATAAAGAAAGATACGATGATGAGCGAGTAGACCTGAGCTGCAGTTGGATGGTAAAACACTCGCTAATGTAAGAGGGTTGAGAGTTTTGAAGGGCGTTGTAGGTAAGAGATGGTAGAGCAGCGCTCGTGAATAAGCTGGCGCCCTGCGCTTGGCTTTCGAGTGGCGCTTTAGAAGTTTGGAGATTACGATTACGGTAGTTTCTGTTTAAACGACGTTGCATCATAAGATAGATAATTAGCGTCGCCCTCCTCCTTCATCGAGGCTTAGCACTGACACCATAAGAGTGTACGCGGTTTTCTGTTTTGTCAACACCTTGTGGCCGCCAAGGACCGTTAACATCGACCTTCCTGTATGGCTGACCGATTAGACGAACCTGACAATTAAATGAATTTGCGGTATTTATACGATCTTATGGCAACGTGTTAAAGGTGTTTAAGACGAGCCCTGTATTATCCACAGAGCCATTTTGTTGCTGCCAAAGCCCATTATCTGGACCTACCATTGACTTAATAGTTTCCAATTATATATAATATTTCCATCCTTAGTTGTATGTAAAATTTATGTCAATGCAAACCTTCAAAATTTCTCAAAGCCACACAAAACCCGCGTAATGGAGACCAGCGTATGAATTCACACGCGCTATATATCAAATCAAGTCCGCAATAGCCAGACTGGTTTGCCCGTTCCGGTGCCAGGTCAGAATCCGGGGGGGGTGTCAAGCCGAGGAGACAGCATGTTGCTACGGTGGCAATCGGTGACGAAAGTGGCTGTGTTGTGGAGCAGAAGTAGAATCAGGATAGGGTATAGTTTGAAGAGTTCGGTTATCAGTCGTGAGTGGAAAATAGGAGAGGAGAGTGAATGCGAGGTGAGGTTAAATTAACAGGCGATATAGGAGGGTGAGAGATTGGAAGATTATATAGGTAAAAGATAGTAGTTTCTATTTAAATACGATACGTTATAAGATAGATAATCAGAGTCGCCCTCCTTTATTCAGGCTTAGGACTGGCACCTCAGAAGGTTGGGCGCTTCCCAATTTTTTATCAACACTTTGTAGCTGCCTACGGCCGTTAACGTCGACCTTACGTTTTGAGATAATTATGAAATTCTTCTGGCGAATTTAATGCGGTAGAAGCAAGCGTTTTAAGGGTGTTTAAGATGAACAATCTCTTTAGAGACATCTTGTGACTGTCAAGACCAATAATTATTACGTCGACCTCTCATTAACTATTATATATCCTTAGTGGAATGTAAATGTAAATGTAAATCTTATAAATTTCTCATCGCCACACAAAAGCCGCGTCAAGGAAACCAGCTTAACCACCGGCGCTATATCATATATTTATACCGGGGCCCGATAGCGCATTGGATAACATCTGGCGTAGAGAACGAGAGGTACCGAGTTCGAGCCCCGTAGGGCGGACATGCTTTGTAGGCTGCTATTAGCGCCGTGTATTGCAGGCTGTCTGTTCTGTTGGTAGTTAAGATTTATGTCTTCTGTCATTTGCGTTCTTGTGAATTGTTTCAACTGCATAACTGTAAACTGTACCGGTTGCGATGTGTCAACCGGATTGTTTCAATAAAGGAATTATTATTATTATTATTATTATTATATCAAATCGCAATATCCATGCTGGTTTGTCTGTTGTGGTGTCAGGTCAGAATCGTGGAGGTCAAGCTGAGGAAACAGTAGCCTATATGGCGCTGCTGTGGAAATCGGTGATGATGGTGGTCGTATGGTGGCGCAGAAGTGGAACCAGGGTAGGATAGCTTGAAGAGTTCGGTTTTCAGTCGTCAGAGGAAAGTAGCTGCAGAGGAGAGTGCAAGCGGAGGAGAGGTTAAATTAACAGGCGAGATGGAGTTCGTTCAAGGAACTGGTGCAGCATATGAACATAGACTAGCCTAAAGAGCTGTTGCAGAATTTTAGAAAGGAGGAGACTGGAGGCCGAGCTAGAGAAAGATTATCTTTATAATAACATATTATGTTTATGAGCGAGTCGACCTGGGCGGTTGGATGGCGAATAGCTGGCGAATGTAAGAGAGCTGAGAGGTGTGAAGGGCTTTGTAGGTAAGAGATGGTACTTTCTGTTTAACGACTTTGCATCATAAGATAGAGAGTTAGCGTCGCCCTCCTCCTTTGTCCAGTCTTAGGACTGTCGCCATCCCGTGATAGGCCGTTTTCCCGTTTTTATCAACACCTTGTGGCCCCTAGGGCCGTTAACGTCGGCCTTTCTTCGTAAGATAGCGTGAAAGTTGTTCTGTCGATTTGGATTGGATCCACAGTTTAACGGCAGCTTATGACTACATAGGCCGTTGCCGCCGACAAAGATTAGTTTTGGCATAATACAGCTCATCTTTCCATTCGATTGGATGGATCCACAGTTTAACGGCAGCTTATGACAACACAGGCCGTTGCCGCCGACAAAGATTAGTTTTGGCATATTACAGCTCTTCCATTCGATTATGCGCGTTTGCGGAATTTATTGCGTTCGAAGAAAGCATTTTAAGGGTGTTTAAGATTAACAATGTATTAGCCATCTGTTTAGAGACATTTTGAGGCTCCCAAGTCCAATTACGTCGACCTCTCATTAACCTATTTTCTTATTATATTATATCAAGACTTATTGGAATGTAAATGTAAATCTTCGAAATTTCTCAGCGCTACACAAAAGACGCGTCAGGGAGACCAGCTTAACACCGGCGCTATATAAAATCAAGTGCGCAATTATGGCTGCTTTGTCCGTTCCGAATTCTGAAGGTCAAGCCGAGGATACAGCATATATATTATAGTGATGATCGTGGTCGTGGGGTGGCGTAGAAGTAGAATCAGGAAAGGATAACTGAGGAGGGAGACCCGATGGCGCATTGGATAACATCTGGCGTAGAGAGCAAGAGGTACCGTGTTCGAGTTCCGGGGAGGTCAAGCAGAGGGGTGGCGTACAAGTAGAATCAGGAAAGGATAACTGAGGAATTCGGTTTTCACTCGAATGATAATAACTAACTAAATATAAGAGGGTTAAGATGTTTGAAGGGCGTTGTTGATTAGGGTGGATCGAAAAAAGCGAAAATCAGAATTCCGAAATTTAATAGCAACCAAAAGTTGCCTAATGGCATGGGGTCAAAAAATGTCGAAAAAGTTTTTAAAAATTTTAATGTCTTGAGGCTCCCCAAGAGGGCCAAAGTTACGAAAAATTGCGTTTTTTCGAGAAAATCGCAGGTTTTCTCTTAGAATATTCTAATTGAAAACTAATTAACTCTCATTCAATATACCATTAAAAAGAGCTCTTAAACCTGAATAAGATGATGTATTAATTTCCAGAATAATCCCGTATTTACAGAAGTTATGAACTTTTTACCATATTCCATGTTTCGCGACATGTCGATAAGTCTGAAAAAGGTTAAACACTAATAACTTTTTTACCCTTCAAGATATTTCAACCGATAGTATGTCATTCGATTCAGCCATGGACCGCCGTTCTAACGGTACATTGTAATGCGGGCTTGTTTAGCAGGACACTTTTGTTTTAATTTTTTAAACTGTTTTAGTTTAGTTTTGCTTGCAATCTTTCATTGATTCTGTAGTCATTTAAGCTTAATGAGCACTTTGTCCGATAAATTGAGCGCTAGGAACATTCCATTTTGTTCAAGAATAATTGCGGAATGTCGAAGCATAAATGCTACAATGCCTACTTGTTCTAAACCATAGTTTTCGATGTTCAAACACAGCCTGGAACTACGGCAGACTGTTCTACCCATATGAGAAATGTATCTCTCTTCAACTGGTTTACTATACCTTGATCTTCACTCTCTAATGCTTTCTTTGCCATCTCAATTTAGGAAATCCACTCGACGGAATCTTTAATGGTGTGTTTTCTAGCAGATATATTTCATTATGTGGACTGTAGCCACATCATTCTACTCTCTCTCTATGACATCAGTTCCGCTTTTGACACTGTTGATCACAGCATCCTCTTAGACCTGCTGTCTAGGTCGTTTGAGATAATTAACTCTGCTAGTCTGCTCATCTTTGGTTCCATTCATGCCTTACCTTCATGGCCTTGCCATCACAGCCGCTTCCCTGGTTGAACGTATTCTAGAGGTTTCAGCTGTTCTTAATTGATGGTTGTCCGCTAATCATCTTTGTCTAAACCAAAACAAGACCCAGTATACATCATGCCCAGCTTGCCAGGATTGACGCCGAGTCCCTACGCCTTACGTTTCCCAATGTGCACTTTTCTTCATCTTTGCGTGATCTTTGATTCATTCTGGATCCTGTCCTCTCTCTGTCTGATCATATCAATGTTGTCTCCCGCTCATGTTTCTACTTAAGCGCCACTTAAAATCAGAGGCGCTCTCGACGCAGGAAGTATGTTCACTGACAAAATGAGAGGTTTCATGTGCTTGAGGAACTGGTCAGAGGAAAGAGAAAGGAAGTCAGTCACAAGGGACTGAGGCAGTCGGTTTCAGCTGGAGGACCAATAAAAGTGAAATTCCTAGACCTATGGCTCACATAGAGGTACGCATTCCAGGGACAGCCAAGTGGCTACAGGTCGAAGACTGAAGGGAGCAAAGGCTGTGAAAAGCATAAACTAAAGTACACTAGGCCTTGAGATAGTGACAGAGAGAGGACAGGATCGAGAATGAATTAAACAACCCGTGTCATTAGCATGTTGGTGGAAAAGGACACCGAGTGGAGCAAAAACCCTAAATAGATCCGAGTATATAAGATGAACAGAAGGGAACAAGGACAAGGCCCTGAAGTAAGCCATAAGACAAATGGACACAGGGAGAGCGGGTAGGACCGAAAACTACAGAAACAGAGCGATCCGTTAGGAATGAATGGAATAAAAGAAAAGCAGAGTCAAAAATCCCAAACGACCTAGATAGCAGGTATATATATTCGTTTATTTGAAAAAGAGACAAATCTGGGTGGCACACCGCACCCAGTTATATGTCGAAGCATAATCCAGACAAATAAAATAATAAATGAAAAGAGTTAACAGAACTCTGTCAGTGATCACGGGCAAAGAGGACTCTAGGGATAAATTTTTAACATCCTTTTCTGGTAGCACAAATGGATGCAGTCTAGGACGCAGGTTGTAGCGAGTTTTGGCGAGAGGTGGAAAAGAGGCTCCTCAGAACATGAGGATGGTGTGATCAACAGTGTCAAAAGCGGTACTGATGTCATAGAGGAAGATTAGAGTGACATGGCTACAGTCAACATCATAAAATATATCTGCATTAAAGATTCCGTCGAGTGGATTTCCTAAATTGAGATGGCAAAGAAGGCATTAGAGAGTGAAGATCAAGGTATAGTAAACCAGTTGAAGAGAGATACATTTCTCATTATGGGTAGAACAGTCTGCCGTAGTTCCAGGCTGTTCTTGAACATCGAAAACTATGGTTTAGAACAAGTAGGCATTGTAGCTTTTATGCTTCGACATTCCGCAATTATTCTTGAACAAAATGGAATGTTCCTAGTGCTCAATTTATCGGACAAAGTGCTCATTAAGCTTAAATGACTACAGAATCAATGAAAGATTGCAAGCAAAACTAAACTAAAACAGTTTTAAAAAATTAAAACAAACGTGTCCTGCTAAACAAGCCCGCATTACAATGTTCCGTTAGAATGGCGGTCCATGGCTGAATCGAATGACATACTATCGGTTGAAATATCTTGAAGGGTAAAAAAGTTATTAGTGTTTAACCTTTTTCAGACTTATCGACATGTCGCGAAACATGGAATATGGTAAAAAGTTCATAACTTCTGTAAATACGGGATTATTCTGGAAATTAATACATCATCTTATTCAGGTTTAAGAGCTCTTTTTAATGGTATATTGAATGAGAGTTAATTAGTTTTCAATTAGAATATTCTAAGAGAAAACCTGCGATTTTCTCGAAAAAACGCAATTTTTCGTAACTTTGGCCCTCTTGGGGAGCCTCAAGACATTAAAATTTTTAAAAACTTTTTCGACATTTTTTGACCCCATGCCATTAGGCAACTTTTGGTTGCTATTAAATTTCGGAATTCTGATTTTCGCTTTTTTCGATCCACCCTATTGTTGATAAGAGATGGTATAGTCTCTGTTTAACCATATTGTGTCATAGGAGAGATAATTAGCGTCGCCCTCCTCCTTTATCCAGTCTTAGGGCTGGTACCACCCGATGGTATGCCGTTTTTCGGTTTTTATCAACACCAAGGGCCGTTAACGTCGACCTTACTAATAAAAGGACTGAAATTAGCCTGGCGATCGCATTTGCGAAATTTATAGCACCTTAGGAAAGCGTGTTAAAGGTGTGTGACACGAGCACTGTACTATCCATAATGTTAAGAGACATCTTGTTGCTGCCAAGTCCCATTATGTGGACCTAACATTAACTTATTTTATAATTATATATTTCCATCCTTAATGGTATGTAAAATTTTATGTAATTGCAAATCTTAGAATGTTCTCAAAGCCACACAAAAGCCGCGACATGGAGACCAGCTTATTCACCGCAATATATCCAGGTTGTTTTGTCCGTTCCGGTGCCAGGTCCAAATTCTGGGGCGGTCAAGCCATGACAACATGGTGCATCGGTGAAAATCATTGCTTTTCGATATCTAAGTGTGGGGCGCAGGAGCAGAACAGAAGCGTAGCCAAACTTAAATTCAAGAGGAGG